>OW388302.1:61316386-61580004 GCA_936450465.1 Gibbula magus
ACATGAGATAGGCAAGATATCAGCTTATTGAACAGATACAATTTCTTTCCTAAATATATTAATTAAATAGCTGACAGAATCCCCTTTTGCAAACATACATTTCCTTCTTTTAATCGCCTTCCATAATACATGACGTACATGTGCCTTTTCGGATTTGTTAATACAATTGTCAATTTGTGACAAGCATCATCGAATGAATCGGGGTCAGAGGAAGATCAACTTCTTTATGTTGCAATTTCGACGTTTCGGTAACACCAACTTATTGAATGCCTCCATTATTTTCATTCAATTTGGCAAAAATAAAACGATTCTTAATATTGCAAATTTAGCATAATTGTCGAAAATAATTAACTGATAACATTAATATTCCAAGAAACACTTCGTTATATCTATGAAAATTCAAACATCAACACAGGTAATCAGTGTCTCACATTGTAAACACTAAGTACATTTACATAAACATTAGTAAGCCCATTTTACACCCTCTATTGATACAACATAAATAAAGATATTACTGACGGAGCTTATATGGTTTGGACGTTTATGCATGAATATAAATATACACAATGTTTACGTTTAATAATAAACGTATTTCACGTATTTACACCCTCTATTGATACACATTCTATTGATACACCCTCTATTGATACAACATAAATAAAGATATTACTGACGGAGCTTATATGGTTTGGACATTTATGCATGAATATACATATACACAATGTTTACTTTTAATAATGAACGTATTTCACGTATTGGGGACGAACTATGCCATGTTAAGTAAAACATTTGAATATACAATGTCAAATATATAATCAGTGATCGTTATCTTTATTTCGGGTTACATTATTTCATTCATTCCATTATTCTTCTGGTGATTAATTATAGCAAGACAGTCGATGTAACACCTGTCATGTGAATATAATCCGCCCGGGTGTGTATGTTATGTAATCAAGTGATGCATATTCATTGATAAACACAGAATGTCCTCTCCAATACACATTCTATCCCTTGATCAGCTTGCATTTGATTAAGAAATGAATGTCATAATGTGTTGGTCCAAGCGATTATAACCTGGTTGAAACGTGAAATTTAGACTTGAATAACCGGCGCAGCTTGCGCACATATAATGAAAGGATGAATATTTAGTTTGATTTTAAATACAACAGAAAACAACAGATTACCATGGAATGAGAAAGTAACCTAACACGGTAGGTTTTGTTGTATTTCTCTTTCTTAAAATTGCAAAGTAATTTTCAAGATGTCCTGTACTTGATGAGAGTTAAACAATTCTCATAGTTATACATCGTAAGTTTCACTTTCTAGAATCAAAATAATGAGATAATATCATACCTATGTGCTTTCATTTCATTTCAAATGCTAAATAATGGAAAAGATAAACGTGAGACATAGAAACGAGATGTGTTGTTGCTAGCAAGATGATACCGAATGTACATCCGCTAGTTTTTCATACAAATCTTCGTTATCACTAGACTAACTTGTTCAAAGCGAGATCTTATTGCTAGAATCATTGTCTGACATAGCGGGAAATGGTCAGTGAAAGACAAACACACGATGTAACGCTACAGAATTAACACTTCAAAATGATACAAAGAAAAGACAATGGCGGTAGATTTACGTTGGGATCCACTCGGCATTATCGGAGATTAAACAATCTAAACACATGTGTACAAGAGCCAAGTTAATTAATGACTGCGCAGAATATGCCGACATTGTTTCTTATAACTGTGATCACTTTGAGGCTGTTTAGACAAGTGAAATCAGCGAAAAATACGTCACGGCTATACGAGTGTATAACGTAAACAATAACATGAGCCGGATAATTGTTAGGGCACGACTCCTGAGTAACGCGTCACACCTCCGCTAGCAGCTGATTGGCTAATGAAACGTTTGGCGGCTGTGTTAGTGTAGTATGTTTTAAAAACATTTTTTCTTCTATTTTAGGGTGAAAATATATCTTCTGTGTCTTTATTCTTTACTGCTGTCAGAATCATTTCCGCGAAACCTACCCCACTGAGGTTAGAATATCTTTAAGTGTGTCGGAATCCTGCACTGTGATAGCGCTCCAGTTTCTGTTATAAAGTGGTGTGTTGTCTGAGAAATCACAGATGTTGATCATGAAGGATTGGCTGTACATGCGTTGATATATATCAAACATTGCAGCATTTCTCAAAATTGTCTTATCGTATCGTTCTGAAACTGCTTAAGGTATCTTGAAGATATTTGTCCATATGACAAAATGTGTAGCAAAAACATTTTCTCTGTAGAAAGTGATGAATTTGAAATACAGTGGTGTTTTATTTTGCATACAGGTGTATATACATACAAATTCATGTACATATATCCACACTCCTAGTACCTGCATATGTATCTTTATGTGAGATAGTAATGTGTCCAGAAGTTATTATATAGGTTTCACCAATGTGTGGACACAACACGAGCTGTTGTCTCATGAAATACACTGCAATATTTTATACTGTATATTCATCATGCCCTGTAATGGAATGAAATGGGTGTGTATTTTGGTAGATCAGTAACAATACAAGCTGCTTCAAATTGACTCACTGATTGTTCTATATTACAGCCATCCCAAACCTCGCAGGCATATTCAAAATGTGATCTAATGAACATAACGTAAATTTTGTTCAAGATTTGCCTGCTTAATATAAATTTTAGATAATGCATGGGGTTTATCATCTTAGAAATTGATAGTACTAATTTGACGATATGCTTATTCCATTTACCATCGACCTAAAACGTCTCACCTAAATGTTTAAGTTTATTCACCGAGTACAAACACGTCCTTATAAAGGGGAGAATTGGTGGTACAAGGCAATCTTAGATAGTAGTGTTAAATGAATAAAGTCATTGTTGCCAAAATAACAATGTTTGTTCAACATATCAGCTATTTTTAAAACATTAACATCCTGGCACAGATAAGGAATGTTCCAAGAATTGAGGAATGTGAATTTTCCAGGATTGGCCATGAACATGTGGCAGAATTCCACCTCCACAATTCAACAGCCCAAGACGTTTATTCTATTTCGTCTGTCTTGTTCCTGGTAGAGATAAGGAAAACACGTACATGTAGGCGTATTATAGAGGATTAGCAACGATTGTGGCGTGATCATCAACCTCGTACATATAAGACACGATAAATGACACTGTTTATTTGTATGGAACGTTTTCCTGAAAATAACAGAAGATTTAAATATTTTATCGCAATATACACACACCAATGTAGGATTTGTGACATTAATCCATTGATTTCATTACTTTGAACAAACAACACGTAAAACCTCTAGTTATCTTCTATGATGACTTTAATTTCTCGACATTGTGTTTTACTGTATTGCAACATATGCAGTGATTAGGTACATTAAAGAAATTGAAATGGCAGTCTGATCGCGAGTATATAGATATACACATCTTTTCCTTTGAAGATTCCTCCTCTATTTTGAACACACAACACATGACAGTTCCCAGTTATTTTTGTATGGAGGACAAGCTAGAGAGCCACACTTAGTTTCGACAATATAGAGAACCTGTCCGTCATCATTATCTTGACTGCCTGGGATAGCTTCTGCATCTGAATCAACACAGATATAATCGGCTGAAGTGTGTGCAGGCTGACCACCGAGCAGATAGCCCCAGTACTCCAGAGTCCATCCTTGGTAACATTGATTCCTTGCTGGAATCATCACACTGCGGCTCCTGGAACTCTCACAGACAATACAAGGCATGTTATCATCGTTGAGATGTTGGAAAGGATTTCAATTGTATGATGTTTGATATTCAGTACCATAGATGTGGCTTGAATCGGATTGATGAACGGTGGTGTGTGCTGCATAGATTGGTTCTTCAGGTAAACACACTACTGATGAAGAGCCTCCCTTGTCGCCATACCATGTTCCACAAGTGTACCCTATTAGTAAACACAAGAGAGTACTTCTCTTGTACTAAAGGCTCACGAAAGCTAAAATTTTGTATACAGATTCCTTACGGACTTATAAGCAGAGTGCTGATAAGTTTGGTTTAAAAGTGTTATTCCTTCAGGGCAATAAGTAGAGAATATCGAACTCTTTACGAATGATTACATGAAATATAAACGAAATGACTGAACATCATTTTGACCAATGCATATTTCCAATAATCCCTCTTACCGAGTTCGTTATTCAATATTACCAATTACATTTAGTTAATATGAACATTTACAAACGACAAACGTTTCGTTTTTTGAGACAGTAGTAAGGGATATTGATCAACTGATTTGTATTTACGCTTGTGTTGAACCAAACTTGATCCACCACTTCACAAAATAGTTCTTTTACACAACAACAAGAAACTTACATTATTAGTTTGTTCGGATTATCCATAACATAGTTTGATGTATATTGCACATTAATGTTACAGATACATTTATGATAAACCTCAAATTATTTCTTGAACACATCTTTAAGCCTTACTGCAGTACCCTAGTATGCCATAGAGTTGAAACGATAAAATGAAAAAACAAACTGTCTATGTTTTAAACGTCAACGGGTTACGGTAGCAATACCCAAAAAGGAAAATCTACAACGATTGCATAGAATCAGACAAAGAGGGTCAACCAATCTTAAGTTTGACAAACATATCATCTCAGGAATGTTGGTTCAGTTATCGTCCTGTCCGCCATAGATCCTGTACCAAGAACAATAACTCTAATCAGACGTTTATTGACTGTGAAGTCAATGGAGATGATGTAAACGCTTGCAACGACACATTGGACCCATAAAATTGTGTAGCCAGCAAATATGGAAAGTAATGGATGCTGAATGTAGATACTGCTTGGAAAGTGACGCACTGGCGAAGGATTCCTTCTGTGGTCTGAGGCACGTGGTCTGAACCCAGTCAAATAGCTGACCAATTATACATAGTTTTTAAACGGCCGCCATTTTGGAAGCATTCAGAACAGACGAAAGGATAGTTGTTGGAGGTTGAACTAAATTGCGTCAGAACTTGCAAGCATACGGGTTGATATCAGAGGGTTTTAAGAGGAAACCTCCGAACGATATGATTTTGTATTCCTTTAGTTGCACAAATTTACAATTTGTATTCCTCGGAAAACGGTCGATTTTAATCAGACTGCATGTTTTTTTTCTGATTCAGTATAGAAAATAGTGCAGGGGTAGTTTAATATATTCTGATGCTGACTCTCGTTCATGGTTAGGAATCTAATTATTGATTGAACATTTTCGTGTCTGGAACTGTGGTTTGTAGGTAATTATTTTCAAATTATTGTTTTAATTTTTGTTAACAAATGTTTAGTGATTCCTTTCCCTTGAAGTGTCAAGGATACGGTGTGTAAATAAGACAATACATATTGAGAGCTCTTTGGTAAGATAATTTGTAGCTATTCCCCAGGTATTGAGGTGATCTTAGTTTACTATTCATCCAAATGTTCTTCTAAGAGGTCAATTAGAACACGGCAATCATTCCCCTTTATTAACCAAATACTGAACCAAGACAAAGTTTGCATTTGCCTATTCCCCTCTATTCTATTGTTACAATCTTCTTAAATGCTAAAATCAAATAAGTACATAATTCTAATACAATACTGATGTTACCTTTATAGACTACATTACTGTCAGCTGGACAAGACGTTCTGCCCCATCTGGTGAACGTGGAGCCACCTGGAATTTGCATTTATACTCATGTACTCATAATTAGTTCTTTAATTAGCTTAAACGAATTCCTGCTTGTAAACTGGTGTCTATGTTTTGAATTGAAATTTATAAATTGGAAAACAAACAAATGAGAAAAATGTTTTACAATATTTTCAATACATAATTACAAATCATGTCCAAAATATTATATTATTATCATATATAAAACCTGAAAAAAATGAACATGCTAAAATCGTGTTTCAATCCAAATCCTTTAGACACTTAAAGTATAATAATACAATAAACAGCACTTTTAAAAAGGCAATACTTACTTTACTTAACTATAACAAATTTAAACGTTTTGATTGATCACAAAATTAAACAAACCGTTTGTTGAAGTTCCAGAAGTTCTGTTGTGCAGAGACTGAAGATGAAACACGTCCTGTTTGAGACTTGACAGTTCAGATGAAGATGCCGAGGTGTTGGAGCTTGGAGTGTTACAGGAACACTGGTCTAACTTGGTTTCCAGGACAGCAATCTTCAGTTGAGCAGACTTCAGTTCATCTAGGTTAAAACATAAGTTGTCAAAGCTACATCTATTCATTGTAAACAGAGTGGCTGGATAGCGCAGTGGCTAGCGCGTTCGGCTTCGGATCAAGAGGTCCGGGGCTCGAATCCCGCCAGGGGCATGGCAACTTTGTCTGCAGTAGAGAACTGTTCTACACGTAGTCAGGTTTGGGTGCAATGTTACACTGAATTTCAGCGTAGTACCTCCCATGGTTCGCTAGTTCCAGTCGATTCTCGCAGGATTCAACGCAAAGCATAGCCACATGGCGTTGCAGGCTTTTTCCCTGCCATAATACTAGCAGCCGTGATATAAGTGAAATACTCTTGAAAGCGGCGTTAAAACCCCAACTCACCTCACCTGACCTCACCTGACCTCACCTGATCTCATCTCATTGTAAACAGAACAATTATTTTTTATTAGATCAACTAAAAAGTATATTGTACTGCTTGATACACCCCAAAAGTTAAACAAAGTCTTAAACAATAAAGTGTTTATTACACAAGGAGCTTATGCAATAAACACTTTCTATATAAATCCTTTATCAATTATAGTCAATGAAGTCTTGCTAATAGCATTTTGTTTGGGAAATAGGGAAACTGCTTAGGGTAGTCGCTTTCATCATATTATATATATAATGTTGCAGTTTAAAATGAGTAGTTCATGGTGTAGCATGTTGCTACAATGTTGTTTTATGCTCATGCAATATAACACTATTGCCATTTGATTCAGTGACTTTCAATTTCAAATCCTGAAGTACAGTTAAATTTTATTCAAAGCAATATGCGAATGATAGAAATCGACCATGTTGCAGATCCTTTGTGTGAAATTTACAGTTAAGTATAGGTGCACTGATCACAAAGAATGTTTCCATACGTATACATCGAACAAACTATTGGAAGTATGTGATATATTCAACTCCAACATTTACGATTTTGTATGTATTCTGAAGTACAAATGCATTAAGTTAACAATGTACGTGTCTAAAGGGTCTTACTTACTGTAAATAAAGTTCATTGAGATATCTAAGTGCAACGACATTAATTAATCAGTCAATTAAACTTCAAGATTCCAAATGTTAATATGTTTCCTGCTGGAAATATACTCGAAGAATGATAAGACACATTTATAATTTTGCAATAAGTTGGAATGAATATCTCTCCTGTAGATTTGACTAATCTTGCTTCTAATTTCGTCATGTCTTCTTTCAAATGTGTAACTTCTGCCGTAGACGCCTTGTTCTCGAGTGACTGTTCCAACAGAGCGATGTGACTCAACAGACTAGAAACATCCAAACTACCGTCGGTTTTAGCTATGGGTAGAATCAACCCATTTATTGTGTAGAGACACAGAGTTGCGAGGAGAACAAACGGTGTATGCATCCTTCGAGTGTTTCGGAAATCAGGATTGTGATAGCGCTCCAATTTCTTGTATAAAGTATTTTTTTGTCTGAGAAATCACAGATGTTTATCATGAGGGATCGGCTGTCCTTTATATATGTCAACACCTCAGCATTTCTCAGATATATCTCATCACACCGTTCTCAAAACCAATTTAAAACATATGTGTTTCATATGTCCACAATGCAACATGTATATATTATAATCGGTTGTGCTAGTACAAAGTTCAATAGCCGATTGCTGTGACAGTATCTATCCAGAAGCTGTGATAAAGTGGCGTGTTGTCTGAGAAATTACAGATGTTTATCACGAAGGATTGGCTGCAAATAAAATGTCTTAGTAGTAACTGAATAAATCTGGTTTATGTCTAAGAAATCACTGATGCTGATCGTGAAGGACTGAATGTACATGCAGTGTCATTGTAATATTACAAATTACAGCATTTCTCAGAATTATCTTATCTCATTGTTTCAAAACTAATTTAACGTATGTTAAAGATGTTTGTTCCACATGTATATTATATAACATGAATATAGTGTGATCAGTTCAGCTTACACATCGCCGCTAATGGCTGCAATACTGCCAAAGTGGCGTTAAACAATAACTCCACTCACTCAGCTTACACACAGTTCATGATACCCGATTCCCATATGTTGCCCTATCTATTTAACACGATCCAATCTCTATAGATGCAACATATAATTATCTATGTATTTTATACTGGTATATCTGTGAAATATAACCATCCGTTGTGTGTCTTTCCTGACACAATGTTTGTTACCGTATTTATGTATTATGAAGGACAGTTTTGATCGCAATGTATTGATACTGAAGTTTTACCGAACATGAGTCTACCTTTCCTGCTAAACTTGCACTTTTAAGGTTTAACAGATCTAAAATAACGATTATACAACCAGGATTGTAAACGCATAATACATAAGCTTTAATGATGCATGAATGAAACGAATCTAGATAATAAAGTTTAAGCAGATTTCCGGCATTTAGTTGTTTATTTGGCAAAGATTACAATCACCTCGAGAGGAATTATAAATATATATGTGACTCTTTTGCAAGAGCACTTATAATGAATTACAGAGAACAGAGTGGTGCTTTATTTTGCATAAAGGTGGAAATACATACGAATACATTGTATATATACACTGATATCTACACTCAATGTACCTGCACATGCATTTGTGTGTGTGATAGTAATGTGTCCAGAAGTTAGTATACAGGTTTCACCAATGTATGGACACAACACGAGCTGTTGTCTCAAGAAATACACTGCGATATTTTATATTTATCATGCCCTGTAATGGGATGGAACAATACATTTAATCTTAGAACACAAAGAGTGTATCCCTTAAATTGGTACTATTAATACCAAACGGCAAGAAATTTCATTGAAGGTCTACAAGAGATGACCAAGACTGACATTCTTTTTTATTTTGTTTAAAACTTAAAAATCACATAAAAATGAAATTAATGGGCAAAACTACGCCTTCTCCTTTTAAAGAAAGACTTGTTATACGTTTTAAACGTTCGAGTTGATTGATAATACGCTCATTTGGTCGCCATAATTGTTGAAATTTTCAAAAGCAGATTATTAAGTGACGTCGCTGAGAAACAAAAATTGATGGTTGCTCGTCATCAAAGTTGATGAAAAGATGACAATTCCATCTATTGTTTTCTACTGTCGTGATATCAATGAACACTTATATATATATATATAACATGTAAACTGCTTCATAGTTCAAGTTATATACACATAAAAAAAACAAAGGCTGAACATGTTTTGTAATAACAATGTTTGTTCAACATATCAGCTATTTTTAAAACATTAACATCCTGGCCAAAATAAGCAATTTTCCAAGAATCGAGGAATGTGAATTTTCCAGGATTGGCCATGAACATGTGGCAGAATTCCACCTCCACAATTCAAAAGCACAAGAAGTTCATTCTATTTCGTCTGTCTTGTTCCTGGTAGAGAAAACACGTACATGGAGGCGTATTATAGAGGATTAGCAACGATTGTAGCGTGAGTATCAACCTAATTCATATAAGACACGATAAATGATACTGTTTATCTATATTGAACGTTTTCCTGAAAATAACAGATGATTTGAATATTCTATCGCAATATACACACACCTATGTAGGATCACGTAAAACTTCTATTTATCATCTATGACGACTTTATTTTCTTGACATTGTGCTTTACTGTATTGCAACATATGCAAAGGTTAGGTACATTAAATACTTCAAAATGACAGTCTGTTCACGAGTATACAGATATACACATCTAATCCTTTGAAGATTTCTCCTTTATTTTGAACACACATCACATGACAGTTCCCAGTTATCTCTGTATGGAGGACAAGCTAGAGAACCACACTGTGATTCGACAATATAGATAATCTGTCCGTTGTCATTATATTTACTGTCTGGAACAGCTTCTGCATCTAAATCGACACAGATGTATTCAGCTGACGTGAATGTATGATGACCATCCATCAGATAGCCCCACTACTCCAGAGTCCATCCAGGATAACATTGATTCCTTCCTGGAATCATCACACTGCTGCTCCTGGAGTTCTCACAGACAACACAAGGCATGTCGTCTTGGTAGAGATGTTGGAAGGGATTTCCATTGTATGATGTTTGATATTCAGTACCATAGATGTGGCTTGACTCGTCATGATGAGTTGTTGTGTGTGCTGCATAGATCGGTTCTTCAGGTAAACAAACTATTGATGAAGAGCCTCCTTTGTCGTTATACCATGTTCCACCAGTGTAGCCTGTTAGTAAAGACAAGAGATGACATTACCTTCCACTGCTAAATACCTGATCAGGACTGAAAAGATTTTTCGACTTCTTTTTCTGAACCAGTGACTCGAGATAAATGAAACTTGTACAGACTCCTTAGCCAATGGGGATTCTTAATTGTAGATTTGGTGACCAAGTGACCCAAAATATGGGTTAACGGGGTCATGACCTGAAAAACCTATGTTCATTATCTTCTCCAGGACAAAAAACTATAGAAAGCTGTAATGTTACCATAACCTATGGTCCCTAATAAAAGCCTCAGAGGCCATAGCCACAAACATTATTTTTTTTCTCCAAAATCTCTGTATGAATTGTGATACTTTGAGAACCAATTGATCAAAATTTAGTGTGAAGTCATTTTTTTTGCTATGCGATGGCTAGAGATTGTGCTTTATATTGAGAAAATACACTTCAAAACTATAAATCATTATCAGCTACCGAGCCCATGGGCTCCATATTTGTTTAATTATCATCGCTTTAAAGGATCCAAAAGATAAAAGTATACATTTTTTGCCTCCTGTTGACCTGATGTGATTTGGTAGCAAACTCAAGTAACTAAGGCCACTGTTAGATGTAGAGACTGTGCTTTAGGTAAATGCTGCAAATGTGACGCTGCAGTGGTTTTCTAGAAGACATGATAAGACATATAAATAAAATAAAATAAAGATAAGTTTAGTAATAACATTGAGATAATAAACTGTTTCAAGCATACTTGAAGTATCCAGTCAGTGTCTACAATACAACTGGGGTTTGGGGTGGGGGGTGATGGGGGAGCTAGCAGTTTCACAACAGGCCTTTGAAGTTAGTAAAATTCGATACCATAAACGAAATGCTCTACACAGACCTTGTAAGGATTTTGGTAACATCGATATGGTCACAAGAGTTTTTGTGGAAAATTCAAATAAGGAAACACACTTTGAGATAATTTTTTTCAAATTATGGTTTGGGGGAGCTAACAGTTTCACAACAGGCCTTTGAAGTTAGTAAAATTCGATACCATAAACGAAATGCTCTACACTGACCTTGTAAGGATTTTGGTTACATCGATATGGTCACAAGAGTTTTTGTGGAAAATTCAAATAAGGAAACACACTTTGAGATAATTTTTTTCAAATTATGGTTTGGGGGAGCTAACAATTTCACAACACAAATTCGATACTGTAAACGAAATGCTCTCCACAGACCTTGTCACAAGAGTTTTTGTGGAAAATTCAAATAAGGAAACACTCTTTGAGATAAATGTTTTCAAAAAATGGTTTTAGTTAACAGTTTATTTTGCACACATACACATATATTGTAATTCTCTTTCCTTGACGTGTCAAGGCATTATTTTCATTTCAACATTCAGTAAGACAATTTCTTATTATTACACTGACAAGTGGAAGGAAGTTACCCGTGTTCTCTGTATAGCCTTGGAAATTTAAAGGCGCTGTAGCACGTTTTTTCGCTCAAACAAGTCGATGAAATGTATTTAAAAAATAATTTCACAAATCATAAAACACCCTTCTGTCTTTGGAAAATCAAGTTAAAAATGGGTGTACATGGTTCCATAAAGCAATGGGGATCGTTTTTGTCATTCGAAATAATAAATTGTGTTCACAATAAAATGGCGGCCATGCAATTTTTGCTTTATACGCAACACCGTTTTCACTACTACGGACAATTGGTTTGTGTAATAGGATGCTTTACCCTCTAAAGTAAATTTAAATGGCACAAACTATCATTATAAATAGGAAATTTGAAAAAATAAATTTTGCAAAAAACGTGCTACTGCTCCTTTAATATCAATGGAGCTAGACAAATGTCAACCAATAAAAACAGATGTCAAAATATGATATTAAAAGATAAGTTAAACGCCATTGTTCTTGTACCCATGTCATGTCTGTTGAAGAGACTGTAATGTCAATGTTACATAGAGTCTCTGATTTGTCTACTGACTGTCTACTTCTTAAAGCACGGGTAACCTGGAGAGGGTAGGTTTTGCAGAAATGATTATGATATCAGTTAAGAAAATGACATTACCACTTAATTCTGTTTAAATCAAATCGAACATAGTGTAGGAAATCATTGACCATTAAAGATGCATGATCGGTTTTGCATGATATTGTATTTGGTTGTAAAATGTACAATATTACAATAGGTGCTGGTTTAAGTTATATCTTCTTACTTGACTTTCATATTCACCCCAAAATGTTTAAATTTCAAAATTATATATGTTTCAATGAGAACCAAGGAACGGTCTCATACATGTGTACGAGCCGACAATCATGGCTCTATATCATGTATGTACTCGTTATAAGATATATTAAACGCTACAGAAGTAAATCTGCCTTCCTATATACTTTATAAAACTTTCCAAATTTACGTTTTTTTAAAAGTCCAGGTCTATTGTCCGGTTTTCGATCATGACCACGACTTTGAATGGTTGTATTTTCATTATACTGAACTGATTGACCGTAAATTGGTTATGTTCGTTTAAAATTGATATGTCTATTTAATGACACTTATTGCAACATAGGAATGTATGTGACCTTGCCAACATGAAACTGTACCTTTAATAGACATATAGGTAATGTGAATGTGTACAACCAAACCTCGAACCAAGATAAAGTTTTAACTTACCTCTTCCTCTCTTGTAGGACATTCTGTTGTTTCAACCATTTCTTTAATATCAACTTAAAAGCTAAAAACACGTAAGTGCAAGATATGAACTTACCTTTATAGACTACGCTACAGTCAGCTGGACAAGATGTTCTACCCCATCTGGTTAACGTGGAGCCAGCTGGAAGATGTTTAGCTATTTTTCATTTAATGTGCATGATAATTATTACTTTAATAAGCTTAAACGAAATCCAGCTTTAAACACACATTAGCAATGGCGTCTATGTTTTGAACTAAAGTTTATAAACTGAATAAATTGGTATGAGGTTAATGTTTATTGAAGTTCTTGTTGTTGAAGTTCTTTTGTTCAGAGACTGAAGATGAAACACGTTTGAGATGTCCCACATCAAGGTGTAGACTTGACAGTTCCGTTGCAGATGCCGAGGTGTTGGAGCTGGGGGTGTTACAGGAACACTGGTCTAACTTGGTTTCCAGGACAGCAATCTTCAGTTGAGCAGACTTCAGTTCATCTGGTTAAAAAATATGATGCCAGAGATTGGTATGTCGGTGTAAAAATAAATATTGTGTTATTGTGTGTTTGGAAAGATGATTTAACTTGATACATTCCACAAATCTAAAACTATAACCTATCATTAAAGAAACAGCTGCTGCAATGAACAGACAGTCGGACAGATTTCTTTCATAGAGTGACCAATAGTACAATGACAGTCATTTACAAACACTTCCCCAGAGCGCTGGCATATACAATACATTCAGCATAAACATTCATACAATTTGATGAAGTTTGCTTACAAATATGGCTTCTCGTTTGATTACTTTTGCATTTTTGTTTTTAAGTAGATGTACATACTTTGGCATGCTTGGGTTTAAATGATAGTGTTGTGGAATATATCTGCTACATCTGAATATTTATGAGAAAAACGGGCATTCCAACAATACGTAATACTCATCTTCAACAACGTTTACACAATGGGAGCACTATATAGGCACTTCTAAAGGCTTGTATATTACATTGTGAGAACTCTTCAAATTTGCATGGATGTTAATACAAATACATAAGTTTCATGGACAATGCCATTTTTAAATATTGAATAAGTAACAGATTTTTCGAGCTTGCAATCTCGGACGACCATTCTTGAAAATGTATATCCCTTCAACGTTGTTTGAATTGAATAAGGAACATTATAGGATCTCCAACTGTTTGGTGAATCAATAGATTTCAAAACCACATTGAAATAACAATATTCTCGCTGACGAGGTCCAGTATCTCCATTATCGTCAAGGATTTTCAGCATATGGATTAGAATGTCGTGTAATTTGTTGTCTCAGTAACTGTAACCAGTAAGATAAAATTTTATGTTTTATAAAGTTCATGCATTGGGTATCTTCCACATTCTGCTACCTTTAGTAGGAGAGCAATAACTGACACCCGTGACAAACTTGCACAACTTGGAATGGACTTTTTCAATATTAGGACAATACATTGTTCCCCTATATTTCTGCTCCATTAAGCAAAATTTTGCCAACAATGTATCAGGGAAAAGAGATTTGAAACGACGACGAATTGCTTTGATGGTATAAAATGCCTTCTCGGCTCAGAATTTCATAGGCCTTCAAACAGATTTCGACATGAAAACGTTATTCCAATATATTTATAGACGGAAACAGATTCTAATCTTTCAGAACCAATAAAGCATTTTTCACTTTTTGAAAGTCCACCACCTTTTTTAAACACAACAATCTTAGTCTTGTCAGTATAAATCTCTAGTCCCCACTTTTTTACAGTATATTTCTAGAACATCTATTTTCTATTGTAAGTTTATGATGCTATGAACACTTTCTATACACATCATATTTGAAAATTCAATCGATGAAACATGTACACTCGCTAATGGCATCATTTTTGTAAATAAGTAGCACCAAAAATGTTTACTTTATTTATCATAAGAACTGGAAGATTTTCTGAATAACAACTTCTTTAATGTGAAAATATATGACGTTTCGGAGTATATACTTACTCCTTCATCAGGGGGTCTTTTATCATATTTTACGAAATCAATCCAGTGATAGGACATTTGTATTAAGTGAGATTCAATCTTAAATCCCTAAATTAAGATAAAATTTAAACAATTCAAAATGTGAATGATGAAATTGAACTATATTGCACACTATTTGAAAGAAAGTGATAGTAAAATATAAGTGTATCCCTCACAAAGTATATATCCAAATCTTGAAAAGAACTATTTGAATTATGTAAACTATTTGAAATGCAACATTTAATAGGGTATTTAATGTATTTCGAAATACCAATAAATAAAGTTATCATATTGATTTCAAAATGGTCTTTTGAACCAAGATGAAGTTGAAAGAAATCGTTCAGTACAAGAACATAACATGTAGTTTCAAGTTTTAATATCGCGAATGACGAAATTCATCTAGAATTTTGAAATTAAATTGAATGAATATCTCACCTGTGGATTTCAGTAAACTTGTTTCAAATTTCGTCACGTCGGCCGCCAGATCTTCTTTGAACTGTCTAACTTCTGCCACAGATGCCTTGTTTTGACTCAAGATAATAGAAACATCCAAACTGCCGTCGGTTTAAGTCATTGGCAGAATCAACCCATTTATTGTGTAGAGACACAGAGCTGCGAGGAGAACGAATGATGTATGCATCCTTAAAGGTAATAGAACCTCTCTGTTTTTTTCGATGTTAATTCGTTTATTCATATAGACAATACTTTCAAGTAAACAAAACAGTAAATATTATTTCGAAGCGTCACCTACTTAGCAAGATATGGCTTGCTATTTATCTCATTCTTGAAACAGTTTTCCGCGGCCACTCAGTGTCGCATAACCTTCGTTAGCGATGTGACGTCATACTCAGGACCTACTACAATGGAATACTTAGGCGATTTGTCGATTTTCGTCGATGATTCGTTTAAAACATAATAACAACTTGTGACATTGTAAGTTTCCGATAGAATGGATATTTGTGCATCTGTAAAGAGTAATTTCGGAGTTTTTTAAAGCATTTTTCGATATTTAATCACTTGTTTTAGTTTTGTTATTTTCCCAACCGAGTGGAGTGTTAGGTTATTTAATAGGCTACAATATGTTTTGAAATGAATAACTGACAAGTCAAAAATAAAAACGATCACGCATTTTATATAAACGTCATTATTATTTCAATTGTTATTGTGCTTGATTTTGTTTTTGAAGTGGCTTATAGTTTGAGGTCTACTGGGTCAATATTTCTCATGGTGATTTTGTTATTATTGACATAGAATAGTTGCATTATAACTAACTGTTACTGGTTTACTGTTTTTAGAAAAACGTTATTCGGGCTATCGTTAAATATGTCATCGTGTACATTTACAATCACTTAGAGTCAGTGTAATACCACTGACCTAAAATATACATTTATAGATACAGCATCGCGTGAGCTTTACTGAAAAATCAGGCTTTATCATTTTCCTAACCTGATATAAAAAAAAAGGCATAAATTATTTAAACATTTGCATTGGTTGAGGACATCAGATTTAGAAAACTGTATTGTGATATGGGATATTTCAAATATTTACCAAGAATAGTACTTAGTCTAGGTATGCTTTACAGTAAAAGGAGAACATGTATTCATCTCCAGTCAGATTAAGATTAGATAATTTACAAAAAGGAAAACACATTGTTATATCTAACAGTCTCTAAACAAAGTTTAAATTTACCACGAAACTTAGATTCTAAGGAAAAGAAAGCATCACTTCATCATTATATGTAACAATGTTTTTATGAGAATCTGCAGATCCATTTTCCTTACATTTATATTGCAAGTAGGTTTTACTTAACTGTTTTAAACGCATCGATAAATATATGGAATATGTATGTTTCCCATTTTTATGTGAATGAATTGGAACTAAAGAAATTTAATCAACTTACCATGGCCGTGTGTTCGTTTTAACATCGGTACAATTCCGAATGTGCAAGAGGGGGTGTGACAGGATGACAGGATGGGATGTGATACAAGATGTTACATAATGGGGCCTAAGGTTTAACGAGATGACAAACCTTTGATGTCATAACCAGGGTGACACTATTGATGTTGTGTTAACGAACTTACAGTAAATTGTTAGTGTATTGCTTGCAATGTGTCAAACATACTAAGCTCGTATTAATCAAAGCACACAGCCAATAAAATTTCCAGTATAGAAAATCCATAGGAGTTAGAATTACCATTGAATGAGAAAGTAACCTAACACGGTAGGTCTTGTTGTATTTCTCTTTCTTAAAATTTTAGAGTAATTTTCATGATGTCCTGTACTTGATGATAGATACATCGTAAGTTTCACTTTCTAGAATCAAAATACTTTGAGATAGTATCATACCTATGTACTTTCATTTCATTTCAAATGGTAAATAATGGAATAGATAAACGTGAGACATAGAAACGAGATGTGTTCGTGCTAGCAAGATGATACCGAATGTACATCCGCTAGTTTTTCATACAAATCTTCGTTATCACTAGACTAACTTGGTCAAAGCGAGATCTTCTTGCTAGAATCATAGTCTGACATAGCGGGAAATGGTCAGTCATTGACTAACACACGAAGTTACGCTACAGAATTAACACTTCAAAATGATACAAAGAAAAGACAATGGCGGTAGATTTACGTTGGGATCCACTCGGCATTATCGGAGATTAAACAATCTAAACACATGTGTACAAGAGCCAGAGTTAATTAATGATTGAGCAAAATTTGTCGACATTGTTTCTAATAACTGTGATCACTTTGAGGCTGTTTAGACAAGTAAAATCAGCGAAAAATACGTTACGGCTATACGAGTGTATAATGTTAACAATAACATGAGCCATGTAATTGTTAGGGCACGACTCCTGAGTAACGCGTCACACCTCCGCTAGCAGCTGATTGGCTAATGAAACGTTTGGCGGCTGTGTTAGTGAAGTATGTTTTAAAAACATTTTTTCTTCTATTTTAGGGTGAAAATATATCTTCTGTGTCTTTATTCTTTACTGCTGTCAGAATCATTTCAGCGAAACCTATCCCCCTGAGGTTAGAATATCTTTAAGTGTGTCGGAATTCTGCACTGTGATAGCGCTCCAGTTTCCTTTATAAAGTGGTGTGTTGTCTGAGAAATCACAGATGTTGATCATGAAGGATTGGCTGTACATGCGTTGATATATATTAAACATTGCAGCATTTCTCAGAATTGTATTATCGCATCGTTCTCAAACTGCTTAAGTTATCTTGAAGATATTTGTCCATATGACAAAATGTGTAGCAAAAACATTTTCTCTGTAGAAAGTGATCTGTCTTGTCTTTTTTGTGAGAGCACTTATAATGAATTTGAAATACAAAGTGGTGCTTTATTTTGCATACAGGTGTATATACATACAATTTCATGTACATATATCCACACTCCTAGTCCCTGCACATGCATCTTTATGTGAGATAGTAATGTGTCCAGAAGTTATTATATAGGTTTCACCAATGTGTGGACAAAACACGAGCGATAAACACTGCGATATTTTATATTTATCAGGCCCTGTAATGGAATGTAATGGGTGTGTATTTTGGTAGACCAGTCACAATAACAGCTACTCTAATTCTTCTATATTACAGCCATCCCAAACCTCACAGGCATATTCAAAATGTGATCTAATAAACATAACATATATTTTGTTCAAGATTTGCCTGCTTAATATAAATTTTAGTTTACGCAATGAGTTTATCATGCATGTTAGAAATTGATGGTACTAATTTGTTGATATGCTTATTCCATTTGCCATTGTCCTAAAACGTCACACCTAAATGTTTATGTTTATCTACGTATATATCTACTATATATATATTTATAAACTTTCATATTTATCAATCACCGAGTACAAACACGTCCTTATAAAGGAGAATTGGTGGTACAAGGCCATCTTAGATTGTATTGTGTTAATAAATAAAGTCATTGTTGTCACGTAATAATGTTTGTTCAACATATCAGCTATTTTTAAACATTAACATCCTGGCCCAGATAAACAATTTTCCAAGAATCGAGGAATGTGAGTTTTCCAGGATTGGCCATGAACATGTGGCGGAATTCCACCTCCACAATTCAACAGCACAAGACGTTTATTCTACGTCTTCTGTCTTGTTCCTGGTAGAGATAAGGAAAACACATACATGTAGGCGTGTTATAGAGGATTAGTAACGATTGCAGCCTGATCATCAACCTAATACATGTTGGTACCTTGGTCTTTTGTATAAGACACGATAAATGATACTGTTTATTTATATGGAACGTTTCTCTGAAATTAACAGAAGATTTAAATATTTCATCGCAATATACACACAGCAATGTAGGATTTGTGACATTAATCCATTGATTTCAGTACTTTGAACAAATAACACGTAAAACTATTTATCTTCTATGATGACTTTATTTTCTTGACATTGTGCTTTACTGTATTGCAACATATGCAGTGATTAGGTACATTAAAGACTTTGAAATGACAGTCTGTTCGCGAGTATACAGATATACACATCTTTTCCCTTGAAGATTCCTCCTTTATTTTGAACAGACAACACATGACAGTTCCCAGTTATCTCTGTATGGAGGACAAGCTAGAGAGCCACACTTAGATTCGACAATATAGAGAACCTGTCCGTCGTCATTATCTTGACTGCCTGGGATAGCTTCTGCATCTGAATCAACACAGATATATTCGGCTGAAGCGTATACAGGAGCACCACCGACCAGATAACCCCAGTACTCCAAAGTCCATCCTGGATAACACTTACTCCTTCCTGGAATCATCACACTCTTGCTCCTGGAGCTCTCACAGACAACACAAGGCATGTCGTCATTGTAGAGATGTTTGAAAGGATTTCCAGCATACCCTGTATTATATTCAGTACCGTAGATGTGAGCTGCATCGCTATGATGAACTGTGGTGTTTGCTTCATAGATAGGATCTTCAGGTAAGCACACTATTGATGAAGAGCCTCCTTTGTCGCCAAACCATGTTCCACCAGTGTACCCTGAAAGTAAACTCAAGAGAATACTTCTTCAGTAATAAAGGCTCATGAAAGCTAAAATGTTATATAGAGATTCCTTTCGGACCTATAAGCAGAGTGATGATCAGTTTGACTTGAACGGGTTTATGAA
This sequence comes from Gibbula magus, assembly GCA_936450465.1. Taxonomy (NCBI): domain Eukaryota; kingdom Metazoa; phylum Mollusca; class Gastropoda; order Trochida; family Trochidae; genus Gibbula; species Gibbula magus. The sequence goes on from OW388302.1 coordinate 61,336,642, forward strand.
ATATAAATGAAATGATGTTCACTTTGACCAATGCATATTTCCCATAATCATTCCTACCGAGTTCGTTATTCAATATTACCAATTATATTTAGTTAATTTAAACATTTACAAACGACAAACGTTTCGTTTGTTGAGACAGTAGTAAGGGATATTGATCAACTAATTTGTATTTACGCTCGTGTTGCACCAAACTTGATCCAACACTTCACAAAATAGTTCTTTTACACAACAACGAGAAACTTATATTATTAGTTTGTTCGGATTATCCATAACATAGTATGATATACATTGCACATTAATTTTACCGATGCATTCATGATAAACCTTTAAATTATTTCCTAAACACATCTTTAAGCCTTACTGCAGTACCCTAGTATGAATGACTGATGTATGCGAGTGACTGATACCATAGAGTTGAAACGATATATGAAAAAACAAACTGTCTATGTTTTAAACGTCAACAGGTTAAGGTAGCAATACCCAAAAGAAAATCTACAACGAATGCATAGAATCAGACAAAGAGGGTCAACAAATCTTAAGTTTGACAAACATTTCATCTCAGGAATGTTGGTTCAGTTATCGTACTGTCGACCATAGATCGTGTAGCAAGAAGAATAACTCTAATCAGACCTTTATTGACTGTGAAGTCAATGGAGATGATGTAAACGATTGCAATGACAATGTGGTGTGAGGTGCGTGGTCCGAACCAGTTTAGCGTAGACAAAACCCAGTCAAATAGCTGACCAATCACATCATAGTTTTTAAACGGCCCCCGTTTTGGAAGCATTCGGAACAGACGAAAGGATAGTTGTTAGAAGTTATCTGCTCCTGGCTTCTCGCACCGAAAGCTTTTGTTGGAGGTCTTGTGATTGGTCAACTAAATTGCGTCGGAACATGCAAGCATACGGGTTGTTATAAGAGGGTTTTAAGAGGAAACCTCCGAACGATATGATTTCATATTCCTGTAGTTGCACAAATTTACAATTTGTATTCCTCGGAAAACGGTCGATTTTAATGAGACTGCATGTTTTTTTCTGGGGATAGTTTATTCTGATTCTGATGTTGACTCTTGTTCATGGTTAGGAATCTAATTATTGATTGAACTTTTTTGTGTCCGGAACTGTGGTTTGTAGGTAATTTTGGTTCACAAATGTTTAGTGATTCCTTTCCCTTGAAGTGTCAAGGATACGGTGTGTAAATAAGACAATAAATATTGTGAGCTCTTTGATAAGATAATTTGGAACTATTCCTCAGGTAATGAGGTAATCTTAGTTTACTATTCATCCAAATGTTCTTCTAAGAGGTCAACCAGAACACGGCAATCATTCCCCTTTATTAACCAAATCCTGAACCAAGACAAAGTTTGCATGTGCCTATTCCCCTCTATTCTATTGTTACACTCTTCTTAAATGCTAAAATCAAATAAGTACATAATTCTAATTCAATACTAATGTTACCTTTATAGACTGCACTACTGTCAGCTGGACAAGACGTTCTGCCCCATCTGGTGAACGTGAAGCCACCTGGAATTTGCATTTATACTCATTTACTCATAATTAGTTCTTTAATTAGCTTAAACAAATTCCTGCTTGTAAACTGGTGTCTATGTTTTGAACTGAAGTTTATGAATTGGAAAAAAACAAATGAGAAAAATGATTTACAATATGTTCAATACATAATTACAAATCATTTCAAAAATATTTTGCAGAATTATCGAAAACCTGAATAAAAATGAAAATGCTAAAATCGTGTTTCAGTCCAAATCCTTAAGACACTTAAAGTCTAATAATACAACAAACAGCACTTGTAAAAAGCCAATACTTACTTTACTTAGCTATAACAAATTTAAACGTTTTGATTGATATATATATATATATATATATATATATATATATATATATATATATATATATATATATATATAATGTTTAAAATCAGTAGTTCATGGTATAGCATGTCGCTACAATGTTGTTTTATGCTCATGGAATATAGCACTATTGCCATTTGATTCAGTGACTTTCAATTTCAAATCCTGAAGTACAGTTAAATTTTATTCAAAGCAATATGCGAATGATAGAAATCGACTATGTTGCAAATCCTTTGTGTGAAATTTACAGTAAAGTATAAGTGCACTGATCACAAAGCATGTTTCCATACATGTACATCGAACAAACTATTGGAGGTATGTGATATATTCAACTCCAACATCTAAGATTTTGTATTTATTCTGAAGGTCACATGCATTAAGTTAACAATGTACGTGTCTAAAAGGTCTTACTTACTGTAAATAAAGTTCATTGAGATACCTGCAACTGCAACGACATTAATTAATCAGTCAATTAAACTTCAAGATTCCAAATGTTAATATGTTTCCTGCTGGAAATATACTCGAGCAATGATAAGATCCATTTATAATTTGTAATTAAATTGAATGAATATCTCACCGGTAGATCTTGCTTTTAATTTCGTCATGTCTTCTTCCAACCGAACGATGTGACTCCACATAGTTTCGGGTTCAAATAACCCATTTATTGCGCAGAGACACAGTGCTACGAGGAGAACGAATGATGTATGCATCCTTCTAGGGTTTTGGAAATCTGCACTGCGATAGCGCTCCAGTTTCTTTTATAAAGTGGTTTGTTGTCTGAGAAATTACATATGTTTATCAAGTAGGATTGGCTGTAGATCTACATGCACTGTCCTTGATATATGAGTACACAGTGAAACATCTCAGAAATGTCTTATCTCATCGTTCACAAATTAATTTAACGTGTCTTAAATATGTTTGTTCCATATGTCAAAATATTTAGTTGACTCTTTGGTGTAATTTTGATTAAAGAAAGGTTTCTCTCTGTTGAAGATTAATAAAGTGATTGGTCTTTTTCGCAAGAGCACTAAGAGTTGGAAATATATACAAATACATTGTATATATAAACAGTGATATCTACACTCAAAGTACCTGCACATGCATTTATGTGTGAGATAGTAATATGTCCTGAAGTTATTATACAGGTTTCACCAATGTGTGAACACAACATGAGCTGTAGTCTCAAGAAATACACTGCGATATTTTATATTTATCATGCCCTGTAATGGGATGGAACAATAAATTTAATCTCAGAACACAACGAGTGTATCCCTTAAATTCCACTACCCACTTACAATACCAAACGGCAATAACATTCATTAAAGGTCTAAAAGAGGTGACACAGACCGACATTCTTTGTTATAGTGTTTAAAAATTAAAAATCACAGAACATGAACTGAAATTATTTGACAAAAGCACGATTTCTCCGGCTAAACAAAGACTTGTAATACGTTTTAAATGTTCGAGCTGATCGATAACACGCTCATTTGGTCGCCATAATTGTTGAAATTTCAAAAGGGGATTCTTAACTACCGTCCCTGAGAAACGAGAAATGGTAGTTGCTCGTCATCAAAGTTGAGAGGGCTGTTATTTGCAGCTGCTGATGTAAAGAGGTCAGTATTGTTTTCTACTGTCGTCATTTCAATGAACAATTATATATATGGATGTTGGGATGTTTGGATAAGATATGTGGAAGATGTCCTTATCTCAAGGAGGGTTCATCAGTAACTTTTGAAAATGGCAAAGACGTCCATGTTAAGAGCAACATGTCATGCAAATCGAAAAACGTGGTTTATGTCATTTTTGTGAAAAGTGTGATCTCACATACATCGGACAAACTGATAACCTCCAAAGAAGAGTTACAGTGTACAAACAGCAAATAAAAGATGAAAGTTTAAGACACTTAAAAGTTAGCAAACATATTTCTCAATGTAGTAAAGGTAAATTCAAAATATTTCCTTTTTACGAAATATATACAATAATGGAGGTCATAATACGACTCAATTAGTAACAAAAGAACAGTATTTCATTAAAAGAAGTTCCCCTTCGTTAAACAGCAGTTAACACTATAATCTCTAATCCTATCATTCAGACAAATCAGATTATAGTGGCGATAACTCTCAAAGACGTTTGGTGATTGCTTTGACGTTATTGGCAACCTCTGTTGCCAAGGCAGACCATTAGTACATAAACTATCAAACTACCGCTATGCTTCAAACAATTATTCCATGATAGAGCTTCGGAAAAAAGAAGTAGAAAGTGAAACCTGCGAGCAGCGGCTGGAACTAGCGAACCATGGGTGGTACTACGCTGAAATTCAGTGTAGCATTGCGTCCAAACCTTACTGCGTGTAGAACAGTTCTCTACTGCAGACAAAGTTGCCGTGCCCCTAGCGGGATTCGAACCCCGGACCTCTTGATCCGAAGCTGAACGCGCTAGCCACTGCGCTATCCCGCCCCAGTTTAGTATAAGCCATGGGAGTAAAGGATGACACAATATTTGTATGAAACTGAGTTTGTTTTCATTAAATCAGACATAAATTGTTGAAAATAAAAAAAATAAACTCCTGTTGTGAGATACAGCTGCGTACCGAAAGTTTGTTCACCTACTGGTTCACTTTAGTGCAAATATCATGTAATGTGGCATGTCTTTGAATCATCATGTTAATGTGAAAACTAGACCGATCTGTTTGCATGTTTACATTTTAAGAGTTGAGTGTTCCATAACATAATCTTATATGATATCTTATAGTAAACAGTTACAATTTTGGCAGCTCTTTGAAGTGACAAGGGGTCAATCTTTTAAAAACTACAGTTTTAATTTTCTTCTGTCAAATATTCAATAAGTGATCAACTGGATCTGGCCTACATCATCTGTTTCCTTGTGTACTCATTCAATGTATTTGTGATGAATTTGTTCTAATAAAATCTATTTGAAAACTTTTATTAGAAAATTAATGAAATTTAATTTTTCCAAAATTTTACATCTTCTGTGTAATTCTGTATGCCAAATTGTATAAACATGCACCACTGCAATGACGATCACAGGGTACGTTTGATAATGGTTGTCCTACTCTACGCAGCAGTAATTGAAATGCTTTCCTAAAATCACAGTCTTGTAAGAATTGAGGTGACATGGATATAGTTTCTTAAATATTATATCAAATGCATCATATATCGTATTATGGTTTAATTCACAGTTTGATTCACACGTGTTTAGTAATTCTTTGAGGTCAACTAGACTATTAAATTATGTGTGTAGAGGCGGAACCCGGCCTTTACAATGGTAAAAGGTGAAGGAAACATGTTAATAACAAAATTATGCATATCGGAATATGGATATTAAAAGATAAGTTAAACACTATTGTTCTTGTGTCCACCTAGTTTCATGTTGAAGGATGCCAATTTTACTGAGACTGTTCTGTTTTTGTTTGTCTACTATCCATTCTTTCTTTCAGTCGTTTTGGAGTTGCCGCTCAGTGTTTTCGAACATGGATTGTTTATACTCTCCATTTCAGACATAAGTATGATGTTCTCAGCATTATCTCCGCTGCTGTTTGGTAAGGTCGCATGAAGACGCTGTAACAGTCTACTTCCTAGTTACCGACGTGATGTTGTAAACGGAAGCAAAATATGGACTTCAAACTTTTTATGAAACAGGGTTAAAATCTGTGGAAGAAAACATCATGGTTACCTAGGAGTATCAGTATATCAAATTTCAACTTGCAGTGAGTTTTTTTTGTTGTTTTTTTTACAGTCTCTGATGGCTTGGATGAAATTGGAAAATTAGGTTTAACGCCATTCTTGAAAATTACAGGTTGCAGTGATTAGAAGAAGTACTATAAGCTTTTACAAGAGGTTCAAATACTGGATAAAGTGGATGTGTTTATTATACAACAAGACCGTGACTCTACATGCACATCAAAACATGAATTTCTTTAAATGACAAAAAAATGTCTTGCTGTTTCACCAGACCTGAACCCAATTGAAAATATTTTTTAAATCATCAAGGACACATTATAATAATTGGGAACTAAAATAGATTACAGATTAGAAACCAATGAGACATGACAAATGGTTAAAGCTATTTGAGGAACTCAAAGGGATATAGTTTGCTCCATGTACCGGCAGGCAACACAGTCTTTGGCGCAAAGGCGGCCTGGCTGAGTATTTTCTTACTTCAACCAATTTGTAAATATATAATCTACATATGAGCCATTTTTCATAAATCTATGTCTAATTCAAATAAAGGAATTGAATCCAAAGTTGTCTATTTTTTTGCCCGCTACTACATATGTCTATGTGTATTAATCATTACCCCGTAATTGACAAAGACACGAATCAAGATCACGTTTTCAAATGTCTCTTCGTCTTTTGTAAGATATTCTGGTCGAAGCATTGATGTGATGTGATAGAGTCAATATTTCAAGTAGTATATAATATAAGTAATAAACATGTGATTTTGATATAGTTGTTTGTCATATTTTGATAAGAAACGCATTCTCGTGAAATTTTAATCATGATTGTTATATCCAACATTTTAATGCCATAACCCTGGGACCTCAAACAATAATCAATCATTACCCACCACAATTACCCCAACCTTGTCTTATATAATTTTATATTTCAGATTATAGTGGGAATAACTCACAAAGACGTTTGTTGATTGCCTTGAGTTCATTAGCAACCTCTGTTGCCAAGGCAGATCATTTGTACATAGACTTTAAGACTACTGCTATGCTGCAAACAATTATTTCCTGATGAAGCTTCGAAACAAGAAGCAGGAATATGCATACAATGTATATCCTGTGTAATTTAAGTTCATTGTTCCGATTCACACCCTGTGGCTTTGTATTTCTTTTCCCGAAGATCTCTACATAACTCCATTGCATTAATATCAGGTTGGTATGAACATGACAGCTAAAACAAATAAGTACCTGATGTTTATTCAATGTCAACTTGCCTTTATAAACTACACTACTGTCAGCTGGACAGGACGTTCTTCCCCATCTGGTAAACGTGGATCCACCTGAAAAATTTATAGCTATTTTCATATTTCATATAAAGTGTACTCATCATAATTACTTTAATTAGCCTATCAGCTTTTTATTTGGGTCTATGTTTTGAACTCTAGTTTACAAATTAAAAACAAATCAAATGAGGTTAATATTCCACTTTTGCCACTTTCCACTACCACAGTATATATAGCATTAACAATAAAGATAATACTTACATTATTACTAGGACACATTAGTGAAATCGTTCAGTCATTACATAGTCGGAAAACTTTCAGTATTTCAGTTTCCGAATGTCAATATGCTACTTGTTGAAAACTCAGTTTTGGAATGATAAGATCCATTTAGAATTTTAAAATGAATTTGAATGAGTACCCCATCTGTAGATTTGACTCATCTTGCTTCTAATCTCGTCATGTCTGCCACATAAACCAAGTTCTCGAGTGACTGTTCCAGCAGAGTATAACATATGATATAAAGTGTTTTAAATGCACAATATCTAAGTTATATCAATTAATAATACAAGCTGCTTAACAATTATATATTCAAATCATATCAATTCTACCTTTAGACTTAACCAGATCAGCTTTAAGTTGTACAAATTCATCCACAGACCCCTTGTTCTCCTGTGCTTGTTCCAACAGGGCGATGTGAGACTAGACACGTCCAAACTGCTGTCGGTTTTAGTCATTGGCAGAATCAACCCATTTATTGTCTAGAGACACAGTGCGACGACTAGAGCAAATGGTGTATGCATCCTTTAAGTGTTTCGGAAGTACTCATTGTAATAGTGCCCAAGTTTCTTGTATAAAGTGGTTTGTTGTCTGAGAAATCACAGATGTTTATCATGAAGGAATGGCTTTTCTATATGTATTGACCACACCACATCATTTATTAGATTTGATCTCATTGTTCTCAACCTGAGAAACCAATTGAAAATTTATTTGTTTCATATGTCTGTAAATAATATAAATAAACCAATTATATGCTATTTTCTGTTCTACGTACACACGTTGATGTATCCAATTCAACAAGGCTCAATCAAGGCGATAGATGCAATCAATATAGGGCAAACTGACCGAGGTTCGGACACCACCCGAAGTCGCCCGAACTTCGGACACTTTTCACTTGGAACGGACACAACAATAACTTCAATAACTGTAATCTGTTTTTTTCAAAATGTTCTATTTGTTATTTCTTTTGATAAATACTTGATAGTTTTTGTTTTTAAAATAAAGTTGCAATCTAAATACATTTATTCATTATTTAAGCAACATCCTAATTTCAAACATGTTATGTTGAAAACAAAAGGGAAGCGTCTTTCCTGACACTGTTTGATATGATAAAATGTAGCTATTATCAAGAGAAATATTGAAATGAATGTGATGGTAATGAAGTTGTACCAGATGTTAAAACAAAGAAAAAAGTCTTTAATCGCTGAACATAAAGCTCTAAAGTTGGCTTACTGTTGCGAGTAAATAGTTCCCCGAAATGCTGCAGGGACACGGCAACTTAAAACATAGTTATTTTAGAACTCGTTTAACCTAGACCTTTGTATCGCATGGATTCAGCGCGATATAAATACGCAGTTATTGTTATCATTATTATTGTCAACTGTAAGTGATTTAACACACTTTTCTTTGTATACATGGAATGTTCAGAATGTAATCAGCTAGGCAGCTTTGTACAGGAAGGCAACTGTTTGCACACTTAAAACGATGATATGTTTATTAAAACAATCATTATAAATATTGCCCAACCAAACTTGTTAAAAAGGCCGTTTCAATTGCGTCTGGTAAAGCATCAATACCATTTACGTTCATTACATCATAACGATTAATATATCTGGATGAGAATCGTAACAATACGTCTTCTGAAATAAACAGCGTAATGCATATTCCCATTAGTGTGAATAGGTTAAAGCAATCTTTAAAGGGGCAGTAGCACGTTTATTCGCTCAAATAAGTTGATGAAATGTATTTGAAAAATAATGTCACTAATAGTAAAATACCCTTCTCTCTTCAGAAAATCAAGTTTGAAAATGAGTGTACATGGTTCGGTTAAGCCATGGGAATCGTTTATGTCCTTTGAAATAATAAAATGTGTTCACAATAAAATGGCCGCCATGCAATTTTTGCTTTATACAGAACATAGTTATTACCACTACAGATAATTGGTTTGTGCAATAAGATGTTTTACCCTCTAAAGTTAATTTAAACGACATAAACTATCATTATAAATGGGAAATTTGAAAAAATAAATTTTGCGAAAAACGTGCTACTGCCTCTTTAACGTAATGAAATATGAATCATAGGTTACGGAATATAGCATCGTATTACTTTTTCTCAATACATATTCCACTTTTGCCACTTTCCACTACCACAGTATATATAGCATTAACAATAAAGATAATACTTACATTATTGCTAGGACACTGCATATACAGCCTATCCTTCATGATAAACATCTGTGATTTCTCAGACATAAACGCGATTTATTTCAGTAAATGGAACGATGAATATAGTGTTTGCCTTTGTCGTTGCTCTATGTCTCTATACAATAAATGGGTTGATTCTACCCATAACAAAAATGGACGGCAGTTTGGATGTGTCTAGTCTGTTGAGCCACATTGCTCTGTTGGAACAAGCACTGGAGAACAAGGCGTCTGCGGATGACATGACGAGAGTACAAGGTTTTGATTTAAACATATTTATTCAAGCGAAAGGATTGGGTAGAAGTTATTCACTTAATGAAACCCTCTCCTAGAGGACAAGGTGCACAGAGTTTATAACGCGAGTGTACTTGAAATAATGTATTTTGAGTTTTGCCGAGCTAAATACATAGTACATATTTCAGGATATCTACCATCCTCAAACAAACGAACAGGATAAGTTATTTATCATACAATGTCAATCCTCATTCATTTCGTGCAAAACTGCTTGACAATATCAAAGTTCTCTTAAAATGCGTGCATTACTATATGTAAAAGAACACTGTGAGAACTCTCACGGTAAATTGACACAACAAATAACTCCGAAATATTTACATAATTGTTATTTTGGCATGACTTAAACTTTTCTAATGAAAACTATTTAACCTGACAAATTACGCGAATTTTCCATACATTTCAGTTTAGCTAAACTCAAACTCAGATAATCGAACACTGCAGACACGTTATACATTAACTGATTTTCTATACTAATCTGCATAGATGAGTTAAAGTCGACCAAATTGGAAGTAGCTGCTCTGAAGAACCAACTCAACCAGTGTTCCTGTAGCTCATCTGGTTCCCAGAACTCAGCATCTTCCTCTGAAGTCAGAACTCTACAGACTGACGTGGGACATCTCAAACAGGAAGTTGTTCAGCTTCAGTCTCTGCACAACACATCTTCTGGAACTTCAACAAATGGTAAAACAATAATGTTTAACTACAGTAGAATTTGTTGTTTGATTTAAAGAATGTTAGTGTAAAGCATTGATACCAACAGAAAATCGTGTTTCATTTTGCAACGTAACAATGTGATTACGTTTCCCGATTTTGTACTTACTACAATCCATCTGTTGAATGAGTAAGCATATACTCCTTAACTTAAACATAAAGAAAGTGTTAACCATTGATTGAATACTTGGTTCGAAGTACGTTTCAATATGTGGTTAGTTATTTTTGCTAAAATTTCCTTACTTTGCTAAAATATCCAAAACGTCACTAATAACATATGAAACCATTTGCAAATAGTACATCGTGATTTAAGTAGTATTAAGATAATAGTATTACCAATAAACGAAGTTTCCACTTAAAAGTCGAATAAACAAATTAAAAAACTGACAGTTCCAATCATATTTCAGTTGGATCCACGTTCACCAGATGGGGAAGAACGTCTTGTCCAGCGGATTCTAATATTGTCTATAAAGGTAAGTTAACATCTGAATTCATATTTTGAACTTTGAATGATTGTAAGTAGACTTATACAAACACAGATAAAGGATGAACAAACATATTGCAGGGAACAATATCACAATTAAATTAAAAGATGTTTAATGTTATATTTTATTGCTTTCCGATGATTATGTTTGTCAAGAACACAAGTTCAGAATATTTTCAAAGGAAATCAGTTTATCATGTATACGAAGTGGCTGCAACTCAGACTTCTGAAAAACTGTAACTTTCTTTATTCTAATGACACCTCACCACAGTAATTTTCATGGGTACATGGGGGATACATGGATATACATGTGGAAATGCTTCTTATTAGTTAGCTGCCACGGACAGTTATTTATTCAAGCCTTAATTATAGTTTTAACTTCCTCAACGAAAGTCATTTCGACATTTTTGCGATGCGTGTATTAAACAAGCTTCTACGAGGAGTATTATCAAATTCTTATGTACTACAGGCTACACTGGTGGAACATGGTACAGCGACAAAGGAGGTGCTTCAACACTTCTTTGTTTAACCAAAGATCCGATATATGCAGCACACACCATCGTTCATCACAACGAATCAAGTCACATCTACGGTACTGAATATCAGACATCTTACAATGGAAATCCTTTCCAACACCTCACCCAGGACGACATGCCTTGTGTTGTCTGTGAGAGCTCAAGGAGCAGCAGTGTGATGATTCCAGGAAGGAATCAATGTTATCCAGGATGGACTGTGGAGTACTGGGGCTATCTGATGGGCGGTGCTCCAAATCATTCCTCGGCTGAGTATATATGTGTTGATTCACATGCAGAAGCTATTCCTGGCGGTAAAGCGAATGAAAATGGGCGAACTCTTTTTATTGTTGAATCACAGTGTGGGTCTTTACCGTGTCCGCCGTACACAAACGATTGGGAAGTGTCATGTGTTGTCTGTTCAAAATAAAGGATAAATCTCTAAAGGAGTTGATGTGCAAAGGCTTTCATTCAAATGTTATTGATCTATCTTTTGCAACTTCTATTTGCCACAATGACAAGAATACCACTGTAATAACTTAATGACACGATAATGAGCTTTATATACAATATTTACATGAATGACACGATATAGATGTCCTAACATGCTATAAAACTATTAGTATTATAACATCAGGTACACCTATCCAATCAATAGTACTTACGTGTGAGAACCAACAATGGTATGTTGAACAAGAAATTCATTAGGTGATGCTTTCAATCTCAATAGTGATCAAACATTGACTTACGACTATTTTAACACTCAAAAAGCTTCGAAAATATGGGCCCTGATATATTTTAGAAATTAAACTATTTCAAACAACTTCAATTATATGTTTAGCTGATTTTACTTTAGGACTTCACTTCGGTCAGGTATAGTCAATGCATAGTCAAGTCACACAAGTGAATTAAACTACATAAACAAAAATTATACTTAACTTACTTACTTAAATACTTTGTCTTGTTGTTGTGATATGTTTTTCAAATATTCGACAACTGCAAATGAAATGATGAGGGAGATGTATTTTTCAAGACGATGTTCCTGATATGAAGATTTAAAGGCGTTGTAGCACGATTTTTGCATGAAATGTTTTCTTAAATTTGCCATTTATTATTAAAGTTCATACAATATATTGGTATGTTAATGGGTAAAACATCTCATTACACGACCTCATAAAATGTATCCATAGAAAACGGTTATCTGTATTCGAAAAAAATGTTGCGATGTATCAATCGACAATGGGGTGGAACTCTCCAGCGTGAGAGGTAGATTTGTAGGTCTCATGCAAATTTGAGAGTTCAGACAGCAAGATGGTTGACCATCATTGTACCACATCTAAAGCTCTACTTTGAGTGTTTAGATATGTTTCCAACTAGATATACTAGTAATAGAAATAATATGACTACTAGCATAGTGCAAAACTGAATTTGTGAATGTATACTAGAGGAAAAAAGTAACTGTACATTACAATGATATTGATTTTACGTTATGGTACTTACAAGTGATATAACATGGTAATATAATTCGAGCATACATATGTTTGATATGCAATGTGACTCCAATGGAATTTTCACGTGCAACAAGTCTAACACGTCAAGAAATGACCATGCAAGTAAAAGTTGCATTGACTTGACACTAAACATTAAACTTAGTTTAGTACACGTTCTCAGATCTTTGATCGAGGGTTAACCAAAAACTCACATTGTCACAATTTGACAATGACATTGGTCGATAAACTATCGATAAATACATGAAACAATTTGCTAATCGCCTTTCACGTAGTTGTATATAATTGACAATAAATAATTTGAGGGATAAACATATTTGGTTTTAAGAATAATATCAAGTCTTAATAAAGTTCAATTTCTAATCTCATTTGTATATTTAAGAAATAGATTTATAAAGTCAAACTGGTTTAGATGCGGATGTCGAAGTATGAAGGTTAACCCTTTTCAGCAGTCAATTTTGTGTTCATAAGAATGTATATTGGTCACATGACATTGTTGTAAAACCAGCCTAAATTTCAAAGTTGGAATAAACTTTACGTTACATAATTACAAGGCATCTTTAACATTGTCATCAGGGTCACCAGACAGGGTCATCACTCGCGCCCACGTTTTATTAATTGGAATGTTAATGATTTTTTATTTGTTTCGAATCTGGTAATTTAGAGGTCAACTTATGCCTATGGTAATTTCATATTATCCTAAATCCCCTAAACATGCACTCGTCAGTTGTTAAGAATTAACGTCATTCAATGCTATTCATATAAACTTTCTAGTTATTTCATTCGACAATTAACATTCAACAATCTGTTTCTAACATGTTCCTCACAAAACTATAAATAATTTGTTATTGGAAGCCTTGCACCTCTTCGATACACAGCACAGCCAGTGACAACCTTATAGTCACAATACCTTACTCTAAAACAATGGTTGGTATGCTTTGTTATAACATTTCCTCAGCATAACTTGTTATTTCTAAAGTTGGGTGGTGTTTAATTATTCTGTGACACGTCAGTATCATCACAGGTCTGCCAATATTTCCCTTTATAATACATACACATATTTGATAGCAGGCATCGATTCAGCAAAGAAAGCTGATTGATTTCTGGACTGATTGTTTTAATTAATATACCCTTACATGCCGTAACCATAACATGTTATTTTCAAAATAGGTTAATAAATGTGGTATATGCTGGTACTTGAAACGTCTTAAATAAATACAGTAGTCGACTACTGAGCTTTGTATTAACAAAACCGATTATAATATATATATGTTACATGATGGACATATAAAACACATATGTTTAAAATTGGTTTTAAGAACGGTGTGATGAGATATATCTGAGAAATGCTGAGGTGTTGACATATATAAAGGACAGCCGATCCTTCATGATAAACATCTGTGATTTCTCAGACAACAAAATACTTTATACAAGAAATTGGAGCGCTATCACTATCCAGATTTCCGAAACACTTGAAGGATGCATACACCGTTTGTTCTCGTCGCAGCTCTGTGCCTATACACTATTGATGGGTTAATTCTGCCAATTACTAAAACTGATGGCAGTTTGGATGTTTCTAGTCTGTTAAGTCATGTGGCTTTGTTGGAAACAATCACTGGAGAACAAGGCATCTAGGGCTGACGTGTTGAAATTGGAACAATCTATTGCGAATAAGGCATCCGTAGCAGAATTTACACAAATGAAAGCAGATCTTGTAAAAGCAAACGGTAGGAGACTATATCACATATATATATATATATATATATATATATATATATATATATATATATATATATATATATATATATATATATTAACAATGTTAATTGAGTAATACTTTGTTTTAAATCATACCTATCAACAGCGGTTCTGATAAATATATTGTATATATATATATTAACAATGTTAATTGAGTAATACTTTGTTTTAAATCATACCTATCAACAGCGGTTCTGATAAATGAAGGTTGTACAGCAACAACAACCATTGATTGGTGATTTGACAGCAAATGGTTTTCCTTTTAACAATAAAAAAACATATGTATTCTTTGTTATTCCATTAACATTATTTGCTATTTAGTCATATTTATTATTTTGAATTTAGGTTTACTTCTGTTTTTGATGAAGTTCAAATTAAGATATAACTGTTCCAGAGACAAAGTTCAGTGTTCAGGAAGCACAATGTAAAATGCCACACATCAAATAACAACATGATTGCACACTAGAGATAGCATCTATATACCAATTTAATTTTGTGTACCTATCTGCTTAGATGAGTTAAAGTCGACACAACTGGAGGTTGCTGTTCTGAAGAACCAGCTCAACCAGTGTTCCTGTAGCTCACCTGGTTCCCAGAACTCAGCATCTGCATCTGAAGTCAGAAATCTCCATTCTGACGTGGGTCATCTCAAACAGGAAGTTGTTCAGCTTCAGTCTCTGCACAACACAACTTCGGGAACTTCAACAGGTAAAATATAAATTTACTTACATTTAATAATATCGCCAGCTGTGTAGAATATTAATTATTTACAAATTTGTGATATTGGCGGTAAGTCATATCTACTGCTGAGAAGGCTGTGAGTGATAACATTCTTTTATCACGACTATGAACAGTGTGATGGATGTCTGGAAGAGCAATTGCTCCACATACTAATGGTTTGGCATACTGTAGGAGCCGCTTGATCTCAGATAAAACTGGGTCATAAGTTTTGCTGGGTTAATGATGGGAGAGAAATGTACCTTGATCACGATCTTGAACAGAGTTCAAAAGAGATTATCTCTACAGAGTTGACAATACATATTAGATTCTTCATGTAATGTTTCAGGTGGCTCCACATTCATCAGATGGGGTAGAACGTCTTGTCCATCTCGTAGTGACATAGTCTATAAAGGTAACTGTCTCATTATCAATTGAATTTTGATTGATATACGGCTTGTGATGCAGTGTATATAATTGACTGGCATGTACGTAGTGTGAAAACTTATACATAATTCTTTTCCCATATATAGATACATACATGTAGTATTATAAGATTTTAAACTGGAGTTAAACTGATCCAAAATTATTCTAATATATATGACATTTTAATATTCATTAATAATCGTATATTATGGAAATTGGTAGTAATGTCTTGCACCGAATTCACTCTAGTGTTCTAGTGGAACTATATCCTTATTGAGGGTCGCTCATGATTAATGTGAAGTGTAACGGAGTTATGGTATGGTATGTTTTCTGTTTTATTCAAGGCTACACAGGTGGAACGTGGTATAGTGACAAAGGAGGCTCTGGGTCGATGGTCTGTCTCCCAGAACATCCTATCTATGTGAACCACATACCTGACCACCATGATGTGACATCACATATCTTTGGAACTGAGCTCGACTCACATTACACATGAGGTCCTCTTCAACATCTTCGCAATAACGACATTCCTTGTGTTGTCTGTGAGAGCTCCAGGAGTAAAAGTGTGATGATTCCTGGAAGGAATGCCTGCTACCAAGGCTGGACTCTGGAGTACTGGGGTTATCTCGTTAGTGGTCACCCTACACATGCTTCTGCTGATTATATCTGTCTTGATTATGATGCAGAAGCTATTCCAGGGGGTGGAGCCGATACGAATGGCCAGACACTATTCCTGGTTGAGTCTCGATGTGGTGCTCTTCCCTGTCCACCATATAAAGATTATTGGGAGCTTTCGTGTGTTGTCTGTTCAAAATAAATGAAGAAAACAATATCATAGAACTTTTCATAGTTTACACATGCTGTCGAAACGTTTATTGTGCACATCGGATAGATACAGCTATTCAATGATAGAAGATGTTTTTATATAAATGGTAATAATAATTCTGATTTTCATTTGCCACGTTATGTTTCTTTAGCAGTTATCTCCTGCTCTATCCTGGTGTGAATGGTCCATTACAACATTGGTTCTAGATTATATGAGATGAAAAACATATAAACCATATACATACACTACTGTATATACCATATAAACATATATTAGAGATCTTGACTTAAAAAGCTATCTAAAAGTGGCCGAAACAGAAACTTAACTGACATTGTATGACAGCTGTTTGAGAATGGATTTGTCAGTTTTTATTATCATAAAGCGACGTATACAGGACCGAAGTCCCTGATATAAAGATTAAGACATGAAGTGTATCAACATGGTAATATGTTAACAAAAAGCTTTGATCTTTCAGAGTCAAATAGAACAGAAAGGTTATTATAAATGTTCTCAAGTTGACTTATTGAACAGATAATGCCCTTAGACCTATATATTGAATGTGTGGAACTATCCTAATCATTTTGGTTTTAAGAGGCATTTTGTGAACCAACATACTGACAGAAAATGTTACAATAACAACCACATAACAACAAGTGCTTGTTTCAAAGAAACGACTATTTAATCAGATGCATAGTTGACATTGTCGGTGAGGTCAACTATGAACAGGTGTTACAATTAAACCATCCTCTTATGCAGACAAGACACTGTGTCTTTACATCATATGTCCATGCATATTTCAAATGTCATTCACGCTGGAAGTTTGTTTCTAATGTCTTTAGCTGTACCAAGATACATACAATACATGTGTCGATTACTGCATACCTTGCATTGCATACAAAGAACATCACCACAGGGAAGTAATCCTATATCCCAGTATATATCTGACAATCTGTTGTGATCTGTATCAATGTTTTCAGCTGGACAGATTTTAGGCGATATTTATGTTTATAGGAACATTCAACTGATGAAATCTTGCAATAAATTAATTGCATTACCTTTGCAAACTTTGTATTGGAGAAAATCTTTTTGGTTACCTTTGGGAGTATTTTATCACAAACCATTGAATAATTTAAAAACATATATATAATATACTAGTTTTAGATATGTTACGATATATAGATTTAGATATTCGAACATCCTGAAACCCATTTACCGCAGGCCTTGAACTTGTCGAGTTCTGCTCCGACAAAATACATTAGACAGACATCTGGAAGTACCAAGGAACTCCGGATGGACAGGGTCCAATTGGTGGTCATTTCTTTTCTTTCGGAGCAGAAACATGCAGGTTTAATCACTCTTGATACTATCTTTTCTATTGGCTTCGGAAACGTTTGGAATGCTCAGTATGTTAAGTCACACGCAGATTGTATTCAGTCAATAAGAACAAGACTAAAAGATATATACCTTCAAACATGGTGTGAATTTCATCGTCAAGTAAATGTTTTTATTATTCCAAGTTCAAATGTGATTTATTTAGTGAGGATTACCTATCATTTGTAACCATAAAGAAATTTAAGCGATCATTAGCACGATTCCGATGTTCATCACATGATCCATTGATTGAGAGCGGTCGATATAAAAATATTAATAAAGAAGATATAATATGTAAACTTTGTGATTTAAATCAAATTGAAGACGAATATTATTTTCTTCTCATCTGTCCATGTTATCTTTCACTACGATGTAAATATATCAAAAGATACTATTATGCCCATCCATGTGTCATAAAATTTTCAACTCTTATGTGCAGTAAAAATCAAACATTATTACAAAATCTTGCCATGTTCATCCATTATGCAATGCTGTATAGAAATCATGTATTATCTCTGTAATATGTATGAATATTTACATTTATGTAAAAACTATAGTTTAGTTGTGTACTATAGGCCTGTGGCCTTTTCAGTATGAATAAAGATTGATACTATCTTCTTTCAACAAATGCATATTCTATGTTGTAAACACTACAGAATTGTGATCTTTGTTCGCTTCTAGAGTAGCTTACAGTGTAAATTTTAACTCTTTGAGTGAAAATGAAAGTAAATATATACAATTTTGAAATCTTTGAGAGTTCGCCAGAGGTCAATCTACCTCCATATCATGTGTAGACAATTTTATACTTTCCGTGATCAGTATTTTATGCACAAAGACAAGAGTAATTGTTGTATAAAATATAACGAAAGGCTCAGTCTAAACTGTATGCGTGATGTGACATAACGAGGGTAAAGAGTATTATGTAACAGAGCAAATTAGAGAGAGGAAATGGTTTGTCTGTCTTTCTGTCTGTCTGTCTGTCTGTCTCGGCATATGGTTAACATATAGTGACAGCAAAAGATAATCAATGTTTAAGAGATTGACACATGAATAGCAATGAATATACTGCTTTTACATAATGTACATTAATTAAGATACAGGCACATGAATAAAGCTGAATACGCTGCTTTTACATAAATTACATGTATGATTTTTTTTAATCTCTTATAACGTGCAGCTGCTTGCAGCGAGAGAATGATGTACAATGGCTTATAACAGACAACTTAAGATGTCGAACATACAACTAGTGAATGGGAGACAGCCACGGTCAACAAGAGCAATTCACAGACAGTGTAACATTTATATACACAGGCAAACAGAACCAGCGACACAGACAAAGACAGGGGCATGAGTCAGTGACAAAAACAGAAACAGAAGCAAAGACAGAGGCATGAATGACAGAGACAGATGCAGAGAAAAAGAGGGATACAGACACTCAGGCAAAGACAGTGCTAGGAAGAGACGCAGAGGCAGAGACAGTGATAGGGAGAGACACAGAGGAAGAGAAGAGTTAGGGACAGAGACACAATAACAGTATAAAGATGACACATACATAGACAGTAAACATATATCCCATAAGAAGTATGAGTCAGTGACAGAGATAGGGACAGACAGAGGCATTCGTGACAGAGGGAGAGACACATGCGTGAACATGTATGTGGGCATGGAGAGAAGTCACACAGAGCGAGCCAGGGACGAAGACAGAATTTGAGATTAAGACATGGGCAGAGAAAATATAAGGACAGACACTGAGACAAAGAAAAAACATAAACAGACGTTGGGGCAGAGACAGTGGCAGATACGATAAGGGAAGGGAAAGGCAGTAAATGGACAAATACAGAGACAGAGACAGTGACAGAGACAGTGACAGAGACGATAAAAGACGGAAAAGGCAGTAAATGGAAACATGCAGAGACAGAGATAGTGACAGAGACAGAGACAGAGTCAAAGACTGAAATACAGTTTTAAAAAGGATAAGGGACAACGACAATGCCAGTCTGATGCAGAGACAGGATAGTGAGATAGACGAAATGAGAGAGAAGCTGAGACACGGGGACAGATAGCTTAACGGGCAGTGACAGGGAGAGAGGAGTTACACTGTTTGAATACTGCCATTTCAACCTATACGTCAATTCTTGTTTTAAAAATAAAACATGCCCATTCAAACAAAGCATGTGAATGTGTTCAACACAACCCACATTATCGCTTTCAATAATCATTTTTAGACTTTGAAAAACAATTTTCTTTCAAAACGTTGTTAAGGTTGGTGTGTTTTGCAACAGTGGCGTGATGGGAACAGTTACACCTGACTGTTTCATACTTTAGACTGTGTTATTCCTTGTTAGCTTAAATAACTTTCAGCAAATTAGCTCAAAAGTAAACAATCACCGCTACCAATTACATTTACTTTGTTGTCCTAATATCTTTCTCATAATAATTGGTGTTTCCAGGTAAATGTATCACTCTTTGGAATGAAGAATGCTATTTTTTAAAAATCGTTTTATAACTTTTAAATTAGAACAAAACTGTATAGCCATGAGGAAGTTTGACACAAATATAGGCAATTTCTCTGATCTCAACTCAAGTTGTAAATGTAACGAATTATGTACCACCATACTGAAATATCAAACAAAATGTTACAAGACAAGTATGTATCCAACATAATGAATACAATCAAGATCACTTCGAATCAATCGTTTGTAGCCATGTGAAACATCCACAGATTAAAAATAAAGAATGTCCCACCATCCAAGATTTACTTTGCGATAAGACTATTGATTTCGATTGAAATATATGGTATTAAATAAACATAACCAAAAATCCTGTCAATTATTTGATAGGTAGATATATGACATGCAGTCTAGATATGAAGAAGAGACTTAAGTGTTACAGATATCTAAATCCTGGATATAAAGAGCTGACAGATCATACCCACGTCGCTTAGAGACAGACACATCCCGACTCTTTCTGTTCATGTTTATCAATATTAGTTTTCAACTATCTGACAAACAATATATCATTTTATCAATATTTATATCTGAAAATAAATTATATCATTTATCATTTGTGAATTCATATTTCATTCTATCTATCTAACCCTAAGAGAGACGGATGGGTCATCACTTGCACGGACTGCATGAGTTATCTGTTAAACAAGGTATCTTCTTCCACAGATTTCACGTGCAAAGCGTGCACATATTGCAGAATTGGCGTCCTCTTTTAAACACATAATTTCATGTACAATTTATTCCAACCTAACAGTATTTATTACAATACAAAAGTTCACAATTTTAAAAGGATTCCTTAAAACTAACATCAAATATTGAGTTATATCTCCATTTTATGTTTACCAAATACACTATTTTGTACCCGATATTGTTACAGCAATGATAAAGACATTCTATTTCCACAGTGGTTACTGAAGTCAATTTCGTAGTAACGAAGGAAGAAGTGGCTTGAGTTACCTCTGTGGATAGAAAATCGGGATTAGAATAGGAATGAGTTTTTTTCATCTGTACTAAAGACCCAAAGTGTACCTTTAAAATGAAATACGTTAACCTACCTGAAATTTACAACACCCGCGACTTAGTCAATGGTATAGAGCTTATCTATATAAGTGATTGCAATAGCGAGGCAATAAATCCTTGTTATCAGAAACAATCTACCAAAAAGGGTCATAACCATTTGTACTTGTCTCCTTGCCGGTGATATCACTTGAAGTCCTTATGGGGAAGGCTTGTAACCGTCTCGAGAGTTGTGTCATGTGCAGATCTATAGGAGCGAATGTCCCGTCCAATTCGGTTTAGTGATGGGCTAGTGCTTCATCTAGTCCTTTAAATTATTTGCATTCTCATTTCATTTTAGCTTAGATATAACTAAGAGGTCCAGTTTACATTTCGTACCATCGATTATATGGTGCGTTTTAAAAACATAAAAAAAACCAGAAATGTTAATAAATGTTATGTAGAAACGCTTTCTTGGAAACTTTCAGGAAACGTTTTTAAAAGTTTATGTTTGCCAGATAAAAGGTAATCAAATAATTTCACTTAACCCTCTAAACTTAATCACTCAAATTTTATCAGAAAACAGTTTTCAACACAGAGAGCATTTGAGCATGTTGTTTCATTGAGGAAACCTATAACTAATTGAAACCAAATGAAATATATTTATTTAATTAATCTTATCTGAATTACGCAGTCAATACATGTATGCTATATTACTCATTCATGATAACCACCTGTGATTTCTCAGACAAGCCTGTTTATATCATACATGTATATACCTTTACACTCATAGAATTCATTCTTCAAAACTCCAACAATGAAAATACCACTTGCTCTCCTCTCAGCTCTGTGTCTCTACACAATAAACGGATTGATTCTGCCCATAACTAAAACTGACGGCAGTTTGGATGTTTCTAGTTTATTGAGTCATGTTGCTCTGTTGGAACAGTCACTCGAGAGCAAGGCATCTGCAGCAGAAGTCGTGGAATTGAAATCAGATCTGACAAAATCAAAGGGTAAGAAGACAAAATCTAAATTTGAAATAAGGTAACGCCGATTTCCTCCTACAAGCATCAACTTTATGTTCAGGTATGATATACATATGTATGTGAGATTAAGATGTGGAAGAGCTGTTTGCCAACATGTGTTTTACTGGCATAAGGTGGGTTGAACCAGGTTAATTCTGTTTCTGTTTTCTTGCGAGCTAAATTATAGTTGGTGGCTGTAGCCGCTGTTGTTAAATGCAGTTTTGTAAGACAGGATTGTGTTGTTCAATATTTCGTGAAGAAAGTGAAGACACTTGCTGATGCCTGAAGGGGTGTGGCCAAAAATCAAACTTGCTATCACTTGACAATTGCTGCTTACATAAAACAGCGCTGTGGTGTAGTGTAGAGTTAGAATGTGTTGAGGAATTGACTTTGTGATGTTTATTCTTGAAAATTGAAACACACCTTGATCATAGTGTATGCTTTAATGCATTTACAACTGTTAACCACTGGGGACACTTTTGTGCAAAGTGTATGTAACTGCCTGTAACTGCCTGTCTAACCTTATTTAGATACATCACATCAAATTGTATCTTCAAGGAAGGAAATAAAGAATATCTAACCATCTATATCGTAATGGGAGTTTTTATATTCCATTATGTTTTATTTAATAGTGTTATTTCAAAACATTTTGCTCCTGTTACAGATGAGTTGAAGTCTGCCCAAACTAAGACAGCTGTTCTGGAAACAGAACTCAACCAGTGTTCCTGTAGCTCACCTTGTTCCCATAACTCAGCATCTTCCTCTGAAGTTTCTAATGAACCCGTTAAAAATAATTACTATTCTTGCTCGCCAACAAGCTTATTAAGTGTATTCAATAGTGTGATATAGACAAAAGACAAATGCACTAGTTAGTTAAGTTGTAGGTATATTGACATGAATCTAATGTATAGAGTAAAGATGGTGATATCTCTGAACTTCTGAGGTTTATCTGGTTGAGTTTTGTTTAGGAGGATTTAATTCGCCAAAAACTGAAAACGTTTGTTTCCTGGTGCGTTTGTATGTGTTTTTCTTCAGATGAACTGAAGTCGACACAACTGGAGGTGGCTGTTCTGAAGAACCAACTCAACCAGTGTTCCTGTAGCTCACCTGGTTCCCAGAACGCAGCATCTTCCTCTGAAGTCAGAACTCTCCAGACTGACGTGGGACATCTCAAACAAGAGGTTGTTCAGCTTCAGTCTCTGTACAACAGAACTTTTGTAAATTCAACAGAAGGTAAAACAATAATGTTCTACTTCATTAGAATTGTTATTATTATTTACAAACTGTACATCGTATATGTATCAGCATATAAAAATTATTATTGCAGAATTGGAATGATGCTTGTTCTGGAAACTCATGAAAACATAAACTGTCTATCTCAAGTAAATTAAAATAGATTTTTCAAAAACGAAAATGTCCTCTTATTTTATCAGTCAAACAACAACATTATGTCATTTCCATTTAAAATTTAAGTGTGGATGTGTAGTTTCTTGTTTCTTCTCCTTGTTAGTATATAGAAAAGCAATTTAATACTGTTATCCATGATGCTCTATACAAAATACTTGAAATGTTTCAGTTGTGGTCAACAATCGTTTTCATTTAATTAAACACAATTAAACAAAGTTTTAATTCTCTCACTTGTCAGTGTCATTCCATGGAATGCTACAATATGATAAGTGATCAACCTTGACCTCTATATATATATTTTTATAGATGTATATTTGTATTTCATATAGATGATATGTGTCTAAAAATATCATACTTGCTGTGTTTCATGTGGATCCACGTTCACCAGATGGGGAAGAACGTCTTGTCCAGTTGACAGTACTGTAGTTTACAAAGGTAACAAATTCATTATTGATTGATATTTATCACTTTTTCATCACCGGAGATTATCTTCAAAATAAGATGTTAGAGTACATTATTATGCCATGTAAGATTTTCAAAGAGTATTAAAATTCCGTGTAAAATAACAACAAGACATATTATAGCTAACATATATCCAGACACTTGATGTATTTTCATGATTCTTCATCATATACTCATTGAGTCATCATTAATAACTATATACACGTCAGCCGATAGTGATAGGATGAGCCATACAGATGGTTGGACGTCGGATCTGAATTTATTTCATGCACTATTTATCATTGAAGTACTTTAATGTGTTTGACATGATAAAAAAATTCTCTGATTTATTTAATGTTCAAGGCTACACTGGGGGAACATGGTGGTCTGACGCGGGAGGTTCAGCTTCAATAGTGTGTCTACCTGCAGATCCGATCTATGCAGCACATACCTCTGGTCACAATGACCATTCAAGTCACATCTATGGTACTGAATATGAAACGGATTACGCTGGAAATCCCTTTAAACATCTCCACAATGATGACATGCCATGTGTGGTTTGTGAGGCAAACTTTCGAAGTTTATCGATCATGATTCCGGGAAGGAATCAATGTTACCCAGGGTGGACTCTGGAGTACTGGGGTTATCTCTTCGGTGGAAAACCTACTCATTCCTCCTCTGAATATATTTGTGTTGATTATGATGCAGAAGCTGTTACAGGAAGTAAAGCTAATGTAGATGGCCAAACTGTCTACATTGTTGAGTCTGCCTGTGGATCTCTTCCTTGTCCTCCGTATGAGGATAATTGGGAGCTTCCGTGTGCTGTTTGTTCAAAATAAACGGGGAGTATATGTACTTCTGTAAGTTCAAATGCAATTAAAATAAATGTATTTTAGTCGGCATTGTGCGTCATTAGTTCCCCCAGTAATGTGTTTTCAGATGTTGTTAGTATGTTTATTTGTGCCTCTATGCAATGAATATGTCTGGACACTGGCAAAATGGCGTGAATGATTTATTCGCCAAGAAACAAACATCACAACTAGTGCCGATCACTCTGTTGATCCCAAATAAGTTACCGCTAAAATAAATACTTGCTACAAATAATGTTACCCTGAGCTATTCCATGATGAAATAGGTGTCGCTAGAAGGTCATATCCAACACAAACTTTACATGGTACCCATTAGTATTGTTGGTTGACTAGAGGCACGCTTTGAATAATATCGCTAAGGGTCATGTCCCAGAGTGGGATATGGACTCACCTTGTCGTTTTGTTCATTAAAGAAATGGGTCATCCACCGAACAAGCCTTGCCCATTATTTTATTATTGCTAAACTGAAGAAATAACGGTCAACTTAGGCCTGCATCGGTACCTTTTAAATCATTCACAGGATGAAAGTAAAATAAACTAGGTGTAAACTGACATAACAATTGTCATTACAATTTCTATCATTGCATTTAAGACGCACTTCAAGTCAAATCCATTTATCGTAGGTATGTACATGTGACTTCTGTGACCTTTTTGGTCAAAAGCCAATCATCATTCGATGGAACAATATAATATTGTCTATAAAGGTAAGTTAACATCTGAATTTATATGTTGAACTCTGAAAGATTGTAGGTAGACTTTTAGTTAATATTACAAACACAGACTATCTTATAAAGGATGGACAAACATATTGCAGGGAACATTATCACAATTAAATTTAGATTGTTTTAACGTTATATGTTATTGCTTTCCGATGATTAATTGGGTTAACATGATAGGAAACATTTCGTTTTATAAGAAAATATCATTGGTTGGGTATACGTTAAGCAAGACCTGATATACTTTAGATAACGTTTTCAAACTTCTTGTAGTTATTTTATTCAACAATTAATATTCAACAATGTGTTTCTAAAATCGTCCTCACAAAACTGATATAATTGGTTATTGGAAGCCTTGCACATGTCCTCAGGATAACATGTTATTTTCAAAATAGGTAAATAAATGTGGTATATGCTGGTACTTGAAACGTCTTAAATAAATACAGTAGTCGACTACTGAGCTTTGTATTAACAAAACCGATTATAATATATATATGTTACATAATGGACATATAAAACACATATGTTTAAAATTGGTTTTAAGAACGGTGTGATGAGATATATCTAAGAAATGCTGAGGTGTTGACATATATCAAGGACAGCCGATCCCTCATGATAAACATCTGTGATTTCTCAGACAACAAAATACTTTATACAAAAAATTGGAGCGCTATCACAATCCTGATTTCCGAAACACTTGAAGGATGCATACACCGTTTGTTCTCGTCGCAGCTCTGTGCTTTTACACTATAGATAGGTTAATTCTGCCAATTACTAAAACTGATGGCAGTTTGGATGTTTCTAGTCTGTTAAGTCATGTGGCTTTGTTGGAAACAATCACTGGAGAACAAGGCATCTAGGGCTGACGTGTTGAAATTGGAACAATCTATTGCGAATAAGGCATCCGTAGCAGAATTTACACAAATGAAAGCAGATCTGGTAAAAGCAAACGGTAGGAGACTATATCATATATATATATATATATATATATATATATATTGCATTGTATTGTATATATATATTAACAATGTTAATTGAGTAATACTTTGTTTTAAATCATACCTATCAACAGCGGTTCTGATAAATAAATTGTATATATATATTAACAATGTTAATTGAGTAATACTTTGTTTTAAATCATACCTATCAACAGCGGTTCTGATAAATGAAGGTTGTACAGCAACAACAACCATTGATTGGTGATTTGACAGCAAATGGTTTTCCTTTTAACAATAAAAAAACATATGTATTCTTTGTTATTCCATTAACATTATTTGCTATTTAGTCATATTTATTATTTTGAATTTAGGTTTACTTCTGTTTTTGATGAAGTTCAAATTAAGATATAACTGTTCCAGAGACAAAGTTCAGTGTTCAGGAAGCACAATGTAAAATGCCACACATCAAATAACAACATGATTACACACTAGAGATAGCATCTATATACCAATTTCATTTTGTGTACCTATCTGCTTAGATATTTAAAGTCGACACAACTGGAAGTTGGTGTTCTGAAGAACCAACTCAACCAGTGTTCCTGTAGCTCACCTGGTTCCCAGAACTCAGCATCTGCATCTGAAGTATGAACTCTCCAGACTGACGTGGGACATCTCAAACAGGAAGTTGTTCAGCTTCAATCTCTGTACAACACAACTTCGGGAACTTCAACAGGTAAAATATAAATTTACGTACATTTAATAATATCGCCAGCTGTGTAGAATATGAATTATTTACAAAATTGTGATATTGGCGTTAAGTCATATCTACTGCTGAGAAGGCTGTGGATGATAACTTTCTTTATCACGACTATGAACAGTGTGATGAATGTCTGGAAGAGCAATTGCTCCACATACTAATGGTTTGGCATACTGTAGGAGCCGCTTGATCTCAGATAAGACTAGGTCATAAGTTTTGCTGGGTAAGTGTTGGGAGAGAAGTATTCCTTGATCACGATCTTGAACAGAGTTCAAAAGAGATTTTTTCTACAGAGTTGACAATACATATGAGATTCTTCATATAATGTTTCAGGTGGCTCCACATTCATCAGATGGGGTAGAACGTCTTGTCCATCTCGTAGTGACACAGTCTATAAAGGTAACTGTCTCATTATAAATTGAATTTTGATTGATATACGGCTTGTGATGCAGTGTATATAATTGACTGGCATGTACGTAGTGTGAAAACTTGTACATCATTTTTTCCCATATATAGGTACATACATGTAGTATTATAAGATTTTAAACTGGAGTTAAACTGATTCAAAATTATTCTAATATACATGACATTTTAATATTCATAAATAATCGTTTATTATGGAAATTGGTAATATTGACTTTGCACCGAATTCACGCTAGTGTTCTAGTGGAACTATCATTCTCATTGAGGGATTGATGTGAAGTGTAACGGCGTTATGGTATGGTATGTTTTCTGTTTTATTCAAGGCTACACAGGTGGAACATGGTATAGTGACAAAGGAGGCTCTGGGTCGATGGTCTGTCTCCCAGAACATCCTATCTATGCAAACCACACACCTGACCACCATGATGGGACATCACATATCTTAGGAACTGCGTTCGACTCATATTACACAGGAGATCCTCTTCAACATCTTGTACAGGAAGATCTTCCTCGTGTGGTGTGCGAGACCTCCAGAAGTAAAAGTATCATGATTCCAGGAAGGAATGCCTGCTACCCAGGTTGGACTCTGGAGTACTGGGGTTATCTCGTTGGTGGTCACCCTACAGGTGCTTCTGCTGATTATATCTGTCTTGATTATGATGCAGAAAGTATCCCAGGGGGTGAAGCCAATACGAATGGCCAGACACTATTCCTGGTTGAGTGTCGATGTGGTTCTCTGCCCTGTCTACCATATAAAGATTATTGGGAGCTTTCATGTGTTGTCTGTTCAAAATAAATGAAGGAAATAACATCATAGAATTGTTCATATTTTACACATGCTGAAACGTTTATCGAAAATTGTGCACATCGGATAGATACAGCTATTCCATGATAGTAGATTTTTTACATAAATGATAATAATAATTCTGATTTTCATTTGCCAAGTTATGTCTATTTAGCAGATATCTCCTGCTCTATCCTGGTGTGAATGGTCCATTGCAACATTGATTCTAGATTATATGAGATGAAAAACATATAAACCATATACATACACTACTGTATATACCATATAAACATATATTAGAGATCTTGACTTAAAAAGCTATCTAAAAGTGGCCGAAACAGAAACTGAACTGACATTGTATGACAGCTCTTTGAGAATGGATTTGTCAGCTTTTATTATCATAAAGCGACGTATACAGGACCGAAGTCCCTGATATAAAGATTAAGACATGAAGTGTATCAACATGGTAATATGTTAACAAAAAGCTTTGATCTTTCAGTGTCAAATAGAACAGAAAGGTTATTATAAATGTTCTCAAGTTGACTTATTGAACAGATAATGCCCTTAGACCTATATATTGAATGTGTTGAACTATCCTAATCATTTTGGTTTTAAGAGGCATTTTGTGAACCAACATACTGACAGAAATTGTTACAATAACAACCACATAACGACAAGTGCTTGTTTCAAAGAAACGACTATTTAATCAGATGCATAGTTGACATTGTCGGTGAGGTCAACTATGAACAGGTGTTACAATTAAACCATCCTTTTATGCAGACAAGACACTGTGTCTTTACATCATCTGTCCATGCATATTTCAAATGTCATTCACGCTGGTACTTTGTTTCTAATGTCTTTAGCTGTACAAAGATACATACAATACATGTGTCGATTACTGCATACCTTGCATTACATACAAAGAACATCATCACAGCGAAGTAATCCTATATCCAAGTATATATCTGACAATCTGTTGTGATGTGTATCAATGTTTTCAGCTGGACAGATTTTAGGCGATATTTATGTTTATAGGAACATTCAACTGATGAAATCTTGCAACAAATTAATTGCATTACCTTTGCAAACTTTGTATTGGAGAAAATCTTTTTGGTTTCCTTTGGGAGTATTTTATCACAAACCATTGAATAATTTAAAAACATATATATAATATACTAGTTTCAGATATGTTACGATATATAGATTTAGATATTCGAACATCCTGAAACCCATTTACCGCAGGCCTTGAACTTGTCGAGTTCTGCTCCGACAAAATACATTAGACAGACATCTGGAAGTACCAAGGAACTCCGGATGGACAGGGTACAATTGGTGGTCATTTCTTTTCTTTCGGAGCAGAAACATGCAGGTTTAATCACTCTTGATACTATATTTTCTATTGGCTTCGGAAACGTTTGGCATGCTCAGTATGTTAAGTCACACGCAGATTTTATTCATTCAATAAGAACAAGACTAAAAGATATATACCTTCAAACATGGTGTGAATTTCATCGTCAAGTAAATGTTTTTATTATTCCAAGTTCAAATGTGATTTATTTAGTGAGGATTACCTATCATTTGTAACCATAAAGAAATTTAAGCGATCATTAGCACGATTCCGATGTTCATCACATGATCCATTGATTGAGAGCGGTCGATATAAAAATATTAATAAAGAAGATATAATATGTAAACTTTGTGATTTAAATCAAATTGAAGACGAATATAATTTTCTTCTCATCTGTCCATGTTATCTTTCACTACGATGTAAATATATCAAAAGATACTATTATGCCCATCCATGTGTCATAAAATTTTCAACTCTTATGTGCAGTAAAAATCAAACATTATTACAAAATCTTGCCATGTTCATCCATTATGCAATGCTGTATAGAAATCATGTATTATCTCTGTAATATGTATGAATATTTACATTTATGTAAAAACTATAGTTTAGTTGTGTACTATAGACCTGTGGCCTTTTCAGTATGAATAAAGATTGATACTATCTTCTTTCAACAAATGCATATTCTATGTTGTAAACACTACAGAATTGCGATCTTTGTTCGCTTCTAGAGTAGCTTTCAGTGTAAATTTTAACTCTTTGAGTGAAAATGAAAGTAAATATATACAATTTTGAAATCTTTGAGAGTTCGCCAGAGGTCAATCTACCTCCATATCATGTGTAGACAATTTTATACTTTCCGTGATCAGTATTTTATGCACAAAGACAAGAGTAATTGTTGTATAAAATATAACGAAAGGCTCAGTCTAAACTGTATGCGTGATGTGACATAACGAGGGTAAAGAGTATTATGTAACAGAGCAAATTAGAGAGAGGAAATGGTTTGTCTGTCTTTCTGTCTGTCTGTCTGTCTGTCTCGGCATATGGTTAACATATAGTGACAGCAAAAGATAATCAATGTTTAAGAGATTGACACATGAATATCAATGAATATACTGCTTTTACATAATGTACATTAATTAAGATACAGGCACATGAATAAAGCTGAATACGCTGCTTTTACATAAATTACATGTATGATTTTGTTTAATCTCTTATAACGTGCAGCTGCTTGCAGCGAGAGAATGATGTACAATGGCTTATAACAGACAACTTAAGATGTCGAACATACAACTAGTGAATGGGAGACAGCCACGGTCAACAAGAGCAATTCACAGACAGTGTAACATTTATATACACAGGCAAACAGAACCAGCGACACAGACAAAGACAGGGGCATGAGTCAGTGACAAAAACAGAAACAGAAGCAAAGACAGAGGCATGAATGACAGAGACAGATGCAGAGAAAAAGAGGGATACAGACACTCAGGCAAAGACAGTGCTAGGAAGAGACGCAGAGGCAGAGACAGTGATAGGGAGAGACACAGAGGCAGAGAAGAGTTAGGGACAGAGACACAATAACAGTATAAAGATGACACATACATAGACAGTAAACATATATCCCATAAGAAGTATGAGTCAGTGACAGAGATAGGGACAGACAGAGGCATTCGTGACAGAGGGAGAGACACATGCGTGAACATGTATGTGGGCATGGAGAGAAGTCACACAGAGCGAGCCAGGGACGAAGACAGACTTTGAGATTAAGACATGGGCAGAGAAAATATAAGGACAGACACTGAGACAAAGAAAAAACATAAACAGACGTTGGGGCAGAGACAGTGGCAGATACGATAAGGGAAGGGAAAGGCAGTAAATGGACAAATGCAGAGACAGAGACAGTGACAGAGACAGTGACAGAGACGATAAAAGACGGAAAAGGCAGTAAATGGAAACATGCAGAGACAGAGATAGTGACAGAGACAGAGACAGAGTCAAAGACAGAAATACAGTTTTAAAAAGGATAAGGGACAACGACAATGCCAGTCTGATGCAGAGACAGGATAGTGAGATAGACGAAATGAGAGAGAAGCTGAGACACGGGGACAGATAGCTTAACGGGCAGTGACAGGGAGAGAGGAGTTACACTGTTTGAACACTGCCATTTCAACCTATACGTCAATTCTTGTTTTAAAAATAAAACATGCCCATTCAAACAAAGCATGTGAATGTGTTCAACACAACCCACATTATCGCTTTCAATAATAATTTTTAGACTTTGAAAAACAATTTTCTTTCAAAACGTTGTTAAGGTTGGTGTGTATTGCAACAGTGGCGTGATGGGAACAGTTACACCTGACTGTTTCATACTTTAGACTGTGTAATTCCTTGTTAGCTTTAATAACTTTCAGCAAATTAGCTCAAAAGTAAAAAATCACCGCTACCAATAACATTTACTTTGTTGTCCTAATATCTTTCTCATAATAATTGGTGTTTCCAGGTAAATGTATCACTCTTTGGAATGAAGAATGCTATTTTTTTTTAAATCGTTTTATAACTTTTAAATTAGAACAAAACTGTATAGCCATGAGGAAGTTTGACACAAATATAGGCAATTTCTCTGATCTCAACTCAAGTTGTAAATGTAACGAATTATGTACCACCATACTGAAATATCAAACAAAATGTAACAAGATTAAGAAAAGTATGTATCCAACATAATGAATACAATCAAGATCACTTCGAATCAATCGTTTGTAGCCATGTGAAACATCCACAGATTAAAAATAAAGAATGTCCAACCATCCAAGATTTACTTTGCGATAAGACTATTGATTTCGATTGAATTATATGGTATTAAATAAACATAACCAAAAATCCTGTCAAATATTTGATAGGTAGATATATGACATGCAGTCCAGATACGAAGAAGAGACTTAAGTGTTACAGATATCTAAATCCTGGATATAAAGAGCTGACAGATCATACCCACGTCGCTTAGAGACAGACACATCCCGACTCTTTCTGTTCATGTTTATCAATATTAGTTTTCAACTATCTGACAAACAATATATCATTTTATCAATATTTATATCTGAAAATAAATTATATCATTTATCATTTGTGAATTCATATTTCATTCTATCTATCTAACCCTAAGAGAGACGGATGGGTCATCACTTGCACGGACTGCATGAGTTATCTGTTAAACAAGGTATCTTCTTCCACAAATTTCACGTGCAAAGCGTGCACATATTGCAGAATTGGCGTCCTCTTTTAAACACATAATTTCATGTACAATTTATTCCAACCTAACAGTATTTATTACAATACAAAGGTTCACAATTTTAAAAGGATTCCTTAAAACTAACATCAAATATTGAGTTATATCTCCATTTTATGTTTACCAAATACACTATTTTGTACCCGATATTGTTACAGCAATGATAAAGACATTCTATTTCCACGGTGGTTACTGAAGTCAATTTCGTAGTAACGAAGGAAGAAGTGGCTTGAGTTACCTCTGTGGATAGAAAATCGGGATTAGAATAGAAATTAGGTTTTTTTCATCTGTACTAAAGACCCAAAGTGTACCTTTAAAATGAAATATGTTAACCTACCTGAAATTTACAACACCCGCGACTTAGTCAATGGTATAGAGCTTATCTATATAAGTGATTGAAATAGCGAGGCAATAAATCGTTGTTATCAGAAACAATCTACCAAAAAGGGTCATAACCATTTGTACTTGTCTCCTTGCCGGTGATATCACATGAAGTCCTTATGGGGCAGGCTTGTAACCGTCTGGAGAGTTGTGTCATGGGCAGGTCTATAGGAGAACATTTCCCGTCCAATTCGATTTAGTGATGGGCCTATCGCTTCATCTAGGCCTTTAAATTTTTGGCATTTTCATTTCCTTTTTAGCTTAGATATAACTCAGAGGTCCAGTTTACATTCCGTACCATCAATTATATGGTGCGTTTTAAAAACATAAAAAAAAAACAGAAATGTTAATAAATGTTATGTAGAAACGCTTTCTTGGAAACTTTCAGGAAACGTTTTTAAAAAGTTTATGTTTGCCAGATGAAAGGTAATCAAATAATTTCACTTAACCCTCTAAACTTAATCACTCAAATTTTATCAGAAAACAGTTGTCAACACAGAGAGCATTTTAGCATTTTGTTTCATTGAGGGAACCTATAATAAATTGAAACCAAATGAAATATATTTATTTAATTAATCTTATCTGAATTACGCAGTATATATATGTATCCTATATTATTCATTCATGATAACCACCTGTGATTTCTCAGACAAGCCTGTTTATATCATACATGTATATACCTTTACACTCATAGAATTCCTTCTTCAAAACTCCAACAATGAATACACCACTTGCTCTCCTCGCAGTTCTGTGTCTCTACACAATAAACGGGATGATTCTGCCCATAACTAAAACTGACGGCAGTTTGGATGTTTCTTATTTATTGAGTCACGTCGCTCTGTTGGAACAGTCACTCGAGAGCAAGGCATCTGCAGCAGAAGTCGTGGAATTGAAATCAGATCTGACAAAATCAAAGGGTAAGAACACAAAATCTAAATTTGAAATAAGGTTACGCCGATTTCCTCCTACAAGCATAAACGTTTATGTTCAGGTACGATATACATATATATGTGAGATTAAGATGTTGAAGAGCTGTTTGCCAACTATGTTTTACTGGCATAATGTGGGTTGAACCAGGTCGTTTTTGTATGCAGTTTCGTAAGACAGGATTGATTTGTTGAATATTTCGTGAAGAAAGTTGTGACACTTGCTGTTGATGCCTGCAGGGGTGTGGCCACAAATCAAACACGATATCACTTGACAATTGCTGCTTGCATAAAACAGCTCTGTGGTGTAGTGTAGTGTTAGAATGTGTTGAGGAATTGACTTTGTGATGTTTATTCTTGAAAATTGCAACATACCTTGATCATAGTGTATGCTTTAATGCATTTACAACTGTTAACCACTGGAGACACTTTTGTGCACGTGTATGTACGTGTCTGTCTAACCTGAATCTTATTTAGATATATCACATCATATTGTATCTTCAAGGAAGGAAATACAGAATATCAAACCATCTTTATTGCAATTGGGTTTTTTATATTCCATAATGTTTTATTCAATAGTGTTATTTCCAAACTGTTTTTGCTCCTGTTACATATGATTTGAAGTCTGCCCAAACTAAGATAGCTGTTCTGGAAACAAAACTCAACCAGTGTTCCTGTAGCTCACTTTGTTCCCAGAACTTCACCTTCATCTGAAGTTTCTAATGAACCCGTTAAAAATAATTACAATTCCTGCTCGCCAACAAGCTAATTAAGTGTATTCAATAGCGTGATATAGACAAAACCGCGGAAGACGAATGCACTAGTTAGTTTGAATGTATGTTGACATGCATCTAATGTTTAGAGTAAAGATGGTGATATCTCTGAACTTCTGAGGTTTATCTGGTTGAGTTTTGTTTATGAGGATTTAATTCGACAAAAACTGAAACGTTTGTTTCCTGGTGCGTTTGTATGTGTTTTTCTTCAGATGAACTAAAGTCAACACAGCTGGAGGTGGCTGTTCTGAAGAACCAACTCAACCAGTGTTCCTGTAGCTCACCTGGTTCCCAAAACTCAGCATCTTCCTCTGAAGTCACAACTCTCCAGACTGACGTGGGACATCTCAAACAGGAAGTTGTTCAGCTACAGTCTCTACACAACACAACTTCTGGAACTTCAACAGGTAAAATATAAATTTACTAATATGAATTATTTTCAAAATTGTGATATTGGCGTGAAGTCACTGCTGAAAAGGCTGTGGATGATAACTTTCTTTTATCACGACTATGAACAGTGTGATGAATGTCTGGAAGAGCAATTGCTCCACATAATAATGGTTTGGAAAACTGTAGGAGCCGCTTGATTTCAGATAAAACTGGGTCATATGTTTTGCTGGGTTAGTGTTTGGAGAGAAATGTTCCTTGATCACGATCTTGAACAGAGTTCAAAAGAGATTATTTCTACAGAGTTGACAATACATATGAGATTATTTATATAATGTTTCAGGTGGCTCCACATTCATCAGATGGGGTAGAACGTCTTGTCCATCTCGTAGTGACACAGTCTATAAAGGTAACTGTCTCATTATAATTGAATTTTGATTGATATACGGCTTATGATGCAGTGTATATAATTGACTGGCATGTACGTAGTGTGAAAACTTATACATCATTTTTTCCCATATATAGATACATACATGTGGCAAGTAGTATAGTAGTAGTTGTACATAATTATTTTCCCATATATAGATACATACATGTAGTATTATAAGATTTTAAACTGGAGTTAAACTGTTTCAAAATTATTCTAATATATATGACATTTTAATTTTCATTAATAATCTTATATTATGGAAATTGGTAATAATGACTTTGCACCGAATTCACTCTTGTGCTCTAGTGGTACTATTATTCTCATTGAGGGTCGCTCATAATGGATGTAAAGTGTAACGGCGTTATGGTATGGTATGTTTTCTGTTTTATTCAAGGCTACACAGGTGGAACATGGTATAGTGACAAAGGAGGCTCTGGGTCGATAGTCTGTCTCCCAGAACATCCTATCTATGCAAACCACACACCTGACCACCATGATTGGACATCACATATCTTTGGAACGGAGCTCGACTCTTATTACACAGGAAATTCTCTTCAACATCTTGTACAGGAAGATCTTCCTTGTGTTGTCTGTGAGAGCTCCAGAAGTAAAAGTGTGATGATTCCAGGAAGGAATGCCTGCTACCAAGGCTGGACTCTGGAGTACTGGGGTTATCTCATTAGTGGTCGACCTACACATGCTTCTGCTGATTATATCTGTCTTGATTATGATGCAGAAAGTATTCCAGGGGGTAAAGCCAATACGAATGGCCAGACACTATTCCTGGTTGAGTCTCGATGTGGTGCTTTGCCCTGCCCACCATATGAAGATTATTGGGAGCTTTCGTGTGTTGTCTGTTCAAAATAAATTAAGAAAACAATATCATAGAACTTTTCATATTTTACACATGCTGAAACGTTTATTGTGCACATCGGATAGATACAGCTATTCAATGATAGAAGATGTTTTTATATCAATGGTAATAATAATTCTGATTTTCATTTGTCACGTTATGTTTCTTTAACAGTTATCTCCTGCTCTATCCTGATGTGAATGGTCCATTACAACATTGATTCTAGATAATATGAGATGAAAAACATTTAAACCATATACTTACACTACTGTATATACCATATAAACATATATTAGAGATCTTGACTTAAAAAGCTATCTAAAAGTGGCCGAAACAGAAACTGAACTGACATTGTATGACAGCTGTTTGAGAATGGATTTGTCAGTTTTTATTATCATAAAGCGACGTATACAGGACCGAAGTCCCTGATATAAAGATTAAGACATGAAGTGTATCAACATGGTAATATGTTAACAAAAAGCTTTGATCTTTCAGAGTCAAATAGAACAGAAAGGTTATTATAAATGTTCTCAAGTTGACTGATTGAACAGATAATGCCCTTAGACCTATATATTGAATGTGTGGAACTATCCTAATCATTTTGGTTTTAAGAGGCATTTTGTGAACCAACATACTGACAGAAAATGTTACAATAACAACCACATAACAACAAGTGCTTGTTTCAAAGAAACGACTATTTAATCAGATGCATAGTTGACATTGTTGGTGAGGTCAACTATGAACAGGTGTTACAATTAAACCATCCTTTTATGCAGACAAGACACTGTGTCTTTACATCATCTGTCCATGCATATTTCAAATGTCATTCACGCTGGTAGTTTGTTTCTAATGTCTTTAGCTGTACCAAGATACATACAATACATGTGTCGATTACTGCATACCTTGCATTGCATACAAAGAACATCACCACAGCGAAGTAATCCTATATCCCAGTATATATCTGACAATCTATTGTGATCTGTATCAATGTTTTCAGCTGGACAGATTTTAGGCGATATTCATGTTCATAGGGACATTCAACTGATGAAATCATGTAACAATTTAATTGAATAACCTTTGCAAACTTTGTATTCGAGAAAATCCTTTTGGTAACCCTAGGGATAATTTTATCAAAACCCATTGAAGAATTTAGAATATATATATATATATATATATACGCCTGGAGGAACCAAGGAACCCCCGGATGGACAGGGTCCAGTTGGTGGACATTTCTTTTCTTAACAACGGAGCAGAAACATGCTTCCCATGCAGTTTAATCACTTTCATTATATTGATACTATCTTCTTTCAATAAATGTTTTAAACACTACAGAAAGATCAGAATTGAGATCTTTGTTCGCTTCTAGAGTAGCCTATAGTGAAACTTTTAACTCTTTGAGTGGAAACGAGTGTTCGCCAGAGGTCAATTTACCTCCATATCATGTGAAAAGAATTTTATACTTTCCGTGATGAGTATTTTACGCATACAGAGTAATTGTTGTATAAAGTATAACGACAGGCTCAATTGATTGCTCAATGTAGCGCTCAAGTAGCGCTCAGGTAGCGCTCGTTCTCTCCTGAACGACACAGTGCAAAACCTCAAAGTTTGCACGCTTTGCTACGTAGCGCTACATTGAGAAATTGCGTTCAAGAGAGGTTTAACAGTAATCCTTAATTGAGCGATCACTTTGAAACCACTCTTGATCACGGCCCTGAATTCGCTGCTTTAAATCAGTTACATGTATCTCTTATAACATGCAGCTGCTTGCAGCGAGAGAATGATGTACAATGGCTTATAACAGACAACTTTAGATGTCGAACATACAACTAGTGAATGGGAGACAGCCACGGTCAACAAAAGCAATACACAGACAGTATAAAGATGACATATACATAGACAGAAAAATATATCCAATAAGAAGTATGAGTCAGTGACAGAGATAGGGACAGACAGAGGCATTAGTGACAGAGACAGAAGTAGAGGCACATGCATGAACAGGTATATGGGCATGGAGAGACGTCACACAGAGCGAGCCAGGGACGAAGGCAGAATTTGAGATTAAGACAGGGGCAGAGAAAAAATAAGGACAGACACTGAGGCAAAGAACAATTATAAACAGAAGTTGAGACAGAGACAGTGGCAGAGACGATAAGAGAAGGTAAAGGCAGTGAATGGACAAATGCAGAGACAGAGATAGTGACAGAGACAGAGACAGAGACAGAGCCAAAGACAGAAATACAGTTTTAAAAAGAATTAGGGACACCGACAATGCCAGTCTGATGCAGAGCCAGGATAGTGAGATAGACGAAATGAGAGAGAAGCTGAGACACATGGACAGATAGCTCAATAGAGACAGAGTCACGGACAGTGAGACACAGGGACAGATAGCTTAATAGAGACAGAGTCACGGGCAGTGACAGGGAGAGAGGAGTTACACTGTTTGAATACTGCCATTTCAACCTATACGTCAATTCTTGTTTTAAAACTAAACATGCCCTTTCAAACAAAGCATGTGAATGTGTTCAACACAACCCACATTATCGCTTTCAAAAATCCTTTTTAGACTTTGAAAACAATTTTCTTTCAAAACGTTGTTAAGGTTGGTGTGTATTGCAACGGTGGCGTGATGGAAACAGTTACACCTGACTGTTACATACTTTAGACTGTGTAAATTCCTTGTTAGCTTTAATAACTTTCAGCAAATTAGCTCTAAAGTACAAAACTGCAACTTTAATCTTTAAAATGGAAAACAAAATCATCGCTATCTATAACATTAACTTTGTTGTCCTAATTTCTTTCCCATGATAATTATTTGGTGTTTCGAAGTGAATGTATCACTCTTTGGGAAAAGAATGTTATTTCATCAAATAATTAAAAATGTATACCCATGAGGAAGTTTAACACAAATATAGGCGATTTCTGAAATATCAAAGAAAATGTGACAAGATCAAAACAAGTATGTACATAAAAACATAAATGATACAATCAAGATCACTTCGAATCAATCGTTTGTAGCCATGTGAAAGATCCAAAGATTAAACATGAGAATAACCCATCATCCAAAATTTACTTTGCGATAAGACTATTGATTTCGATTGAAATATATGGTATTAAATAAACATAACCAAAAAGCCTGTCAAATATTTGATAGGTAGATATATGACATGCAGTCTAGATATGAAGAAGAGACTTAAGTGTTACAGATATCTAAATCCTGGATATAAAGAGCTGACAGATCATACCCACGTCGCTTAGTGACAGACACATCCCGGCTCTTTCTGTCTATGTTGATCAATATTAGTTTTCAACCTTCTAACAAACAATATATCATTTTATCAATATTTTTATCTGAAAATAAATCATATCATTTATCATTTGTGAATTCATATTTCATTCAATATCTATTTAACCCTAAGATAGACGGATGGGTCATCACTTACACAGACTGCATGAGTTATCTGTTAAACAAGGTTTCTTCTTCCACAAATTTCACGTGCAAAGCGTGCACCTATGGCAGAATTGGCGTCCTCTTTTAAACACACAATTTCATGTACAATTTATTCCAACCAAACATTATTCATTACAATACAAAGGTTCACAATTTTAAAAGAATTCCCTAAAAATAACATCAAATATTAAGTTATATCTCCATTTTATTTTTAACAAAATACACGATTTCCTACTCGAAATTTTTACAGCAAGGATAAAGACATTCTGTTTCAACAGTGGTTACTGTAGTCAATTTCTTTCCGAGTAACTTAGGAAGAACTGGCTTGAGTTACCTCTGTGGATAGAAAATCGGGATTAGAATAGGAATGAATTTTTTTCGTCTGTACTAAAGACCCAAAGTGTACCTTTAAGATGAAATGCGTTAACCTACCTGTAATTTACAACACTCGCAACTTAGTCAATGGTAAAGTGCTTATCTATATAAGTGATTGCAATAGCGAGGCAATAAATCGTTTTCAGAAACAATCTACCAAAAAGGGTCATAACCATTTTTATTACTCGCCTGTTGAAGTTATCGTGGTTTAATAAATCTACCGTGTTATTACACTTAATATAATAACATCGCGTGCGACCGATTGACGTGACGTCATAATGACAAAATATGACGTCACAATGTCAGCACCGCGGTCGCAATGGAGTGTGTCCCATTTATTGACGAGTTTGTGGAATGAAGTGGCATTTAAAACAGTGAGTAATAAATAAAATACTAAACTCGTTTCCGTTTAATAACATATTTATGAAACTCTCGCTCGTTAAATACAAACCACCCACTCGTTTCATAAATATGGTATTAAACGGAACGTCGTTTAGTATTCTCTATGTACTTGTCTCCTTGCCGGTGATATCACATGAAGTCCCTATGGGGTAGGCTTGTAACTGTCTGGAGAGTTGTGTCATGTGCAGGTCTATAGGAGCAAATTTTCCGTCCAATTCGGTTTAGTGATGGGCTAGCGCTTCATCTAGTCCTTTAAATGTTTTGCATTTTCATTTCATTTAAGCTTAGATATAACTCAGAGGTCCAGTTTAGATTCCGTACCATCGATTATATGGTGCTTTTTAAAAACATA
Organism: Gibbula magus; assembly: GCA_936450465.1. Taxonomy (NCBI): domain Eukaryota; kingdom Metazoa; phylum Mollusca; class Gastropoda; order Trochida; family Trochidae; genus Gibbula; species Gibbula magus. The sequence goes on from OW388302.1 coordinate 61,378,385, forward strand.
ATGGAAATGATAATAAATGTTTTGTGGAAACGTTTTCTCAGAAACTTTCAGGAAACGTTTTTAAAAAGTTTATGTTTGCCGGATAAAAGGTAATCAAATAATTTCACTTAACCTTCTTAACTTAAGTCACTCAAATTTTATCAAAAAACAGTTTTCAACACAATATTTTAGCATTTTCTTTCATGGTAGAAACCCTTGAGTAATTGAAACCACATGAAATATATTCATTCAATCCATCTTATCTGAATTACGCAGTGCATAAATGCACACTATGTTACTAGTTCATGATAACCACCTGTGATTTCTCAGACAAGCCTGTTTATATCATACATGTATATACTTTTACACTCTAAGAATTCATTCTTCAGCAAAACTCCAACAATGAACACATCACTTGCTCTCCTCGCAGCTCTGTGTCTCTACACAATAAATGGGTTGATTCTGCCCATAACTAAAACTGACGGCAGTTTGGATGTTTCTAGTTTGTTGAATCACATCGCTCTGTTGGAACAGTCACTCAAGAGCAAGGCATCTGCAGCAGAAGTCGCGGAATTGAACTCACATCTGACAGAATCTATGGGTACGAATACAAAATCTAAATTTGAAATAAGTTAACTTTATGTTCAGGTATGATAAACATCTAAATGTGAGATTAAGATGTGGAAGAGCTGTTTGCCAATATGTGTTTTACTGGCATAAGGTGGGTTGAACCAGGTTATTTCTGTTTTTGTTTTCTTGCGAGCTAAATTCTAGTTGGTGACTGTAGCCACTGTTGTTAAATACAGTTTCGTAAGACAGGGTTGACTTGTTGTATATTTCGTGAAGAAAGTTGTGACACTTGCTGCTGATGCCTGCAGGGGTGTGGCTAAAAATCAAACTTGCTATCACTTGACAATTGCTGCTTACATAAAACAGCGATGTGGTGTAGTGTAGTGTTAGAATGTGTTGAGGAATTGACTTTGTGGTGTTTATTCTTGAAAATTGCAACATACCTTGATCATAGTGTATGCTTTAATGCATTTACAACTGTTAACCACTGGAGACACTTTTGTGCAAAGTGTATGTTACTGTCTGTCTAACCTAGTCTTATTTAGATATATCACATCATATTGTATCTTCAAGGAAGGAAATAAAGAATATCTAACCATCTATATCGTAATGGGTTTTTTATATTCCATTATGTTTTATTTAATAGTGTTATTTCAAAACCTTTCTTGCTCCTGTTACAGGTGAGTTGAAGTCTGCCTAAACTAAGATAGCTGTTCTGAAAACAAAACTCAACCAGTGTTCCTGTAGCTCACCTGGTTCCCAGAACTTCATCTTCATCTGAAGTTTCTAATGAACCCGTTAAAAATAATTACTATTCTTGCTCGCCAACAAGATAATTAAGTGTATTCAATAACATGATATAGACAAAACTGAGGAAGACAAATGCACTAGTTAGTTAGTTTGTATGTATGTTGACATGAATCTAATGTATAGAATAAAGATGGTGATATCTCTGAACTTCTGAGGTTTATCTGGTTGAGTTTTGTTTATGAGGATTTAATTCGCCAAAACTGAAACGTTTGTTTCCTGGTGCGTTTGTATATGTTTTTCTTCAGATCAACTAAAGTCGACACAGTATGAGGTGCATGTTCTGAAGAACCAACTCAACCAGTGTTCCTGTAGCTCACCTGGTTCCAAGAACTCAGCATCTTCGTCTGAAGTCACAACTCTCCAGATTGACGTGGGTCATCTCAAACAGGAAGTTGTTCAGCTTCAGTCTCTGCACAACACAACTTCGGGAACTTCAACAGGTAAAATGAATTTACTAATATGAATTTACTAATATGAATTATTTACAAAATTGTGATATTGGCGTTAAGTCATATCTACTGCTGAGAAGGCTGTGGATGATAACTTTCTTTTATCACGACTATGAACAGTGTGATGAATGTCTGGAAGAGCAATTGCTCCACATACTAATGGTTTGGCATGCTGTAGGAGCCGCTTGATTTCAGATAAAACTGGGTCATATGTTTTGCTGGGTTAGTGTTGGGAGAGAAATGTTCCTTGATCACGATCTTGAACAGAGTTCAAAAGAGATTATTTCTACAGAGTTGACAATACATTTGAGATTCTTCATGTAATGTTTCAGGTGGCTCCACATTCATCAGATGGGGTAGAACGTCTTGTCCATCTCGTAGTGACATAGTCTATAAAGGTAACTGTTTCATTATCAATTGAATTTTGATTGATATACGGCTTATGATGCAGTGTATATAATTTACTGGCATGTACGTAGTGTGAAAACTTATACAGAATGTTTTCCCCATATATAGATACATACATGTAGCATTATATGATTTTAAACTGGAGTTAAACTGATCCAAAATTATTCTAATATATATGACATTTTAATATTCATTAATAATCGTATATTATGGAAATTGGTAATAATGACTTTGCGCCGAATTCACTCTAGTGTTCTAGTGGAACTATCATTCTCATTGAGGGTCGCTCATGATTGATGTTAAGTGAAACGGCGTTATGGTATGGTATGTTTTTCTGTTTTATTCAAGGCTACACAGGTGGAACATGGTATAGTGACAAAGGAGGCTCTGGGTCGATGGTCTGTCTCCCAGAACATCCAATCTATGCGAACCACACACCTGACCACCATGATGCGACATCACATATCTATGGAACTGAGCTCGACTCACATTACACAGGAGATCCTCTTCAACATCTCCACAATAACGACATTCCTTGTGTTGTCTGTGAGAGCTCCAGAAGTAAAAGTGTGATGATTCCAGGAAGGAATGCCTGCTATCCAGGCTGGACTCTGGAGTACTGGGGATATCTCTTGGGTGGTCACCCTACACATGCTTCTGCTGATTATATCTGTCTTGATTATGATGCAGGGGGGTAAAGCCGATACGAATGGCCAGACACTATTCCTGGTTGAGTCTCGATGTGGTGCTCTGCCATGCCCACCATATGAAGATTATTGGGAGATTTCGTGTGTTGTCTGTTCAAAATAAATGAAGAAAACAATATCATATAACGTTTCATATTTTACACATGCTGTCAAAACGTTTATTGTGCACATCGGATAGATACAGCTATTCATTGATAGAATATGATTTTTTTATAAATGATAATTTCATTTCATTTGTCACGTTGTGTTTCTTTAGCAGTTAGCCAGGGTTCCGTTCAATAACAGCGAGCGCTTACATTGCTCATTGCTCGCTCAATGTAGCGCTCAATGTAGCGCTCAATGTAGCGCTCAATGTAGCGCTCAGGTAGCGCTCAGTCTCTCCTGAACGACACAGTGCAAAACCTCAAAGTTTGCACGCTTTGCTACGTAGCGCTACATTGAGAAATCGTGTTCAAGAGAGGTTTAACAGTAATCCATAATTTAGCGATCACTTTGAAACCTCTCTTTAACATGGCCCTGAATTCGCTGCTTTTACATCAGTTACATGTATCTCTTATAACATGCAGCTGCTTGCAGCGAGAGAATGGTGTACAATGGCTTATAACAGACAACTTTAGATGTCGAACATACAACTAGTGAATGGGAGACAGCCACGGTCAACAAAAACAATACACAGACAGTATAAAGATGACATATACATAGACAGTAAAATATATCCCATAAGAAGTATGAGTCAGTGACAGAGATAGTGACAGACAGGGGCATTAGTGACAGAGACAGAAGTAGAGGCACATGCATGAACAGGTATATGGGCATGGAGAGGCGTCACACAGAGCGAGCCAGGGACGAAGGCAGAATTTGAGATTAAGACAGGGGCAGAGAAAAGATAAGGACAGACACTGAGGCAAAGAAAAATTATGAACAGAAGTTGAGACAGAGACAGTGGCAGAGACGATAAGAGAAGGTAAAGGCAGCGAATGGACAAATGCAGAGACAGAGATAGTGACAGAGACAGAGACAGAGACAGAGCCAAAGACAGAAATACAGTTTTAAAAATAATTAGGGACACCAACAATGCCAGTCTGATGCAGAGCCAGGATAGTGAGATAGACGAAATGAGAGAGAAGCTGAGACACAGGGACAGATAGCTCAATAGAGACAGAGTCACGGACAGTGAGACACAGGGACAGATAGCTTAATAGAGACAGAGTCACGGACAGTGAGACACAGGGACAGATAGCTCAATAGAGACAGAGTCACGGACAGTGAGACACAGGGACAGATAGCTCAATAGAGACAGAGTCACGGACAGTGAGACACAGGGACAGATAGCTCAATAGAGACAGAGTCACGGACAGTGAGACACAGGGACAGATAGCTTAATAGAGACAGAGTCACGGACAGTGAGACACAGGGACAGATAGCTCAATAGAGACAGAGTCACGGGCAGTGAGACACAGGGACAGATAGCTCAATAGAGACAGAGTCACGGGCAGTGAGACACAGGGACAGATAGCTCAATAGAGACAGAGTCACGGGCAGTGAGACACAGGGACAGATAGCTTAATAGAGACAGAGTCACGGGCAGTGACAGGGAGAGAGGAGTTACACTGTTTGAATACTGCCATTTCAACCTATACATCAATTCTCGTTTTAAAAATAAACATGCCCATTCAAACAAAGCATGTGAATGTGTTCAACCCACATTATCGCTTTCAATAATCATTTTTAGACTTTGAAAAACAATTTTCTTTCAAAACGTTGTTAAGGTTGGTGTGTATTGCAACAGTGGCGTGATGGAAACGGTTACACCTGACTGTTACATACTTTAGACTGTGTAAATTCCTTGCTAGCTTTAATAACTTTCAGCAAATTAGCTCTAAAGTACAAAACTGCAACTTTAATCTTTAAAATGGAAAACAAAATCATCGCTATCTATATCATTAACTTTGCTGTCCTAATATCTTTTTCATAATAAGTGGTGTTTCCAGGTAAATGTATCACTCTTTGGAATGAAGAATGCTATTTTTCAAAAAATCGTTTTACAACTTTTAAATTAGAACAAAACTGTATAGCTATGAGGAAGTTTAACACAAATATAGGCGATTTCTCTGATCTCAACTCAAGTTGTAAATGTAACGAATTATGTACCACCATACTGAAATATCAAACAAAATGTTACAAGACAAGTATGTATCCAACATAATGAATACAATCAAGATCACTTCGAATCAATGTATGAATGTGTCACTCTTTGGGAAAAGAATGTTATTTTATCAGATAATCGTTATATAACTGTTAAATTAGAACAAAAAAGTTTAACACAAATATAGGCGATTTCTGAAATATCAAACAAAATGTGACAAGATCAAAACAAGTATGTACATAAAAACATAAATGATACAATCAAGATCACTTCGAATCAATCGTTTGTAGCCATGTGAAACATCCACAGATTAAAAATAAAGAATATCCCACCATCCAAGATTTACTTTGCGATAAGACTATTGATTTCGATTGAAATATATGGTAATAAATAAACATAACCAAAAATCCTGTCAAATATTTGATAGGTAGATATATGACATGCAGTCTAGATATGAAGAAGAGACTTAAGTGTTACAGATATCTAAATCCTAGATATAAAGAGCTGACAGAGCGTACCCACGTCGCTTAGTGACAGACACATCCAGGCTCTTTCTATCTGTGTTGATCAATATTAGTTTTCAACCATCTAACAAACAATATATCATTTTATCAATATTTATATCTGAAAATAAATTATATCATTTATCATTTGTGAATTCATATTTCATTCAATATCTATCTAACCCTGGGTCATGAGTTGCACGGACTGCAAAAGTTATCTGTTAAACAAGGTATCTCCTTCCTTAAATTTCACGTGCAAAGCGTGCACCTATGGCAGAATTAGCGTCCTCTTTTAAACACACAATTTCATGTACAATTTATTCGAACCAAACATTATTCACTACAATACAAAGGTTCACAATTTTAAAAGAATTCCCTAAAAATAACATCGAATATTAAGTTACATCTCCATTTTATGTTTACCAAATACACGATTTCGTACCCGAAATTGTTACAGCAAGGATATAGACATTCTGTTTCCACAGTGGTTACTGAAGTCAATTATTTTCAGAGTAACGTAGGAAGAACTGGCTTGAGTTACCTCTGTGGACAGAAAATCGGGATTAGAATAGAAATGAGTTTTTTTTCGTCTGTACTGAAGACCCAAAGTGTACCTTTAAGATGAAATACGTTAACCTACCTGAAATTTACAACACTCGCAAATTAGTCAATGGTAAAGAGCTTATCTATATAAGTGATTGCAATAGTGAGGCAATAAATCGTTGTTATCAGAAACAATCTACCAAAAAGGGTCATAACCATTTGTACTTGTCTCCTTGTCCGTGATATCACTTGAAGTCATTATGGGGTAGGCTTGTAACCGTCTGGAGAGGTGTGTCATGGGTAGGTCTATAGGGGAAACATTATCACACAGGAGGTAATACAGTTTAGTCTAGCGGCGTGTTTCATTTCTACCTTGCAGAAGATTTTCTATTTTATCATTTGAATAATTCTCCTTACACTGTAATGGAAACGAAGTTTGTTTCAGTTGTATAGATATGGTTATTTTATTATTGACTTTAAATGATATTTATGTGAGCAGAAACCATGAAGGGAACAAATAAACTCTAAAATTAGTTGTGTAAGAATACTCAGATCATTTACTGTTATTATAAAAAAAATATAACAAAATATTTCTTCTTCTAATTCAGAATTTATTGGTATATGTATATGACCCGGAGACCAATAAAACAATGTAAATGAATATAATACATTTGCGGCGCTACCATGTAGTAAGACAAAATATCGCACTGACAGTGAACATAAACAAAATATATAGTAAGTTACTGTAGACTTGATCTGTTGTGGTTTACAATGATTTTGAATGTCTTTGATGACGAAATACCTCGTATAGATATATACGCAGTTTCATTCATGAGAGTATGATACTTAATATTTCATATATGTTCAAAGACACATTGGGTGGTGAAATTGTAATTCCAAAGGATTTTATGGAAATACTGTTTGGTGTTTAAGGTGAAATTATTTTTAATAAGGAACACATGCTAGTACAGTATATTGTCGACATGACATACCTTCTTGGATATTAAATCGATGACACATCGATGACACATCGTTGCTGCAGGATGTCATAAACAAGCCAGAAAACCACATCTCACTCTCCTAGCTCGCCTTGTTATAAGGATATTTCAAAACGACGACTTTTTAAAGGTCGTGTTTTTCGAAAACATGAAAACATGTTGTTTCAAGAATTACAAATTAAGTGTAGTTGGCTTTAAAGGGGCATGCGCAGTAGCACGTTTTTTCGCTCAAATAAGTTGATGAAATGTATTTGAAAAATAACTTATCCAATAGTAAAAGATCCTTCTCTCTTCGGAAAATAAAGTTTAAAATGAGTGTACATGTTTCGGTAAAGCAATGGGAATCGTTTTTGTAATACAAAATAATAAATTGTGTTCACAATAAAATGGCCGCCATGCAATTTTCGCTTTATACGCAACATAGTTTGTACCACTACAGATAATTGGTTTGTGTAATAAGATGTTCTACACTCTAAAGTTAATTTAAATGACATAAACTATCATTATAAATGGGAAATTTGAAAAAATAAATTTTGCAAAAAACGTACTACTGCTCCTTTAAGAGGCATGGTGTAACTATGTTTCAGTCGTATCAATCCCTCGTGGATTAAAATATCTTTACTTTTTTTAGTATCGTTCTTTTGCCCCTGGGTATATATCACGTGTGCGCGGTCAGACTGCGTGTCCGGATACAGGTGGTCATGAACGTATACAATGTTAATTTATTAACACGCATTAAAGGGACAGTAGCAGGTCGTTCTTACTGAAAAAATGTGATCTCACCAAAAGGTTATTAATAAAAGTTATCAATGGCTGAAGAATACCCCTCAATCAGTAAAAAGAGTTAAGAAACGAATGTACACGGTTCGGTTTAGCCATGCTGTCTGAACTCTCAAATCTACCTCTCATCCTGAAGAGTTTCACACTTCGCTTTATTCGTATAGCACTATTTTCTTCCAATACAGATAACTGTTTTCCATGGATACGGCTTATCGGGTCGTGTAATGATAGTTTTATCCTCTAAATTAACAATATTTTGAATAAAATTCAATAATTAATGACAAATTTGAGAAAACATAATTTGTAAAAAAAAGGTGCTACATCGCCTTTAATATAAGCAGGAAATATTGCAAGTCATTTTGAAAGAACTACATGTATGTTCAAATGACCTTTTTTTCCGAACACCAAATCCATACATGTGATTACAAACCATTTAAGATCAAATTTCGTTACATCTTGTTCGATGAATATTGTGTTCGAGATAAATATCTTTGTTATATAGCGTCTGCATAAAATTTGAGATTTTCCGTGAGAAGTCGTACTAAGGGGTGTTTGTTATTTTGAATAACTAAAGGTTAAAGGTCAAGATGCGTGCATGTCAAGATACGTATCCCTGTTTACCACGATGTGTGTTTTACTTATTTAGCGCACTTGTCAACTGAAACTGTTTCTCAGCTGGGACGTATTATGTGACATGGGGAGTGTTAGTTCAATGTAATACGTTTAATGCGTAAAACAAGATCTAAGTTTTTCATTAGTTAGCCTCATTGTGAGGAGAAATGGGCGATTTGAATTGTTTACTGGAAAATATTATGTAACGTAGGTCATGTTTACTTTACCCTATGTTTTGAATGTACAAAGCGCTGTTGAACATGATATCTGTTTATATTAGTTTATCGTTGTTGTTGATGGAAATTGCTCTCTTAAATAGTTAATATGAACATGGAGTTACGTAACTCTCGTGCAGAGTGTTAACTGTTACAGACTAGTGTTCAACCTGTAAAAGAAGACGAGCTTTTCAAATCGCTAACCAGAATATATTTTATACATGTAGCCTTGTTCATGTTTCTTCAACGCCTTGTTTAAAATTACGTCCTTGATGATTCTATTTTACTGTTGAATATATCAACATCATTCAACGCTGAATTTTAATATACATTACTTTGTTGTTGGTTTTATGCATGATTAAAACAAATCAAGATGAAATGCATTGTGAGGGTAATATTTTGATGACTTTATAATTGACATTTCATTAAAAGGTATTAATAATGAGAACTGGTGCCATTCATGGCCGCCACTCGTATGGAAAACCATGAGATAGGATAACTAATTATGAATATATCAATGTTGACTAGTCTAATTATAAATATATATATATCAATATATCAATATTGACTAGTCTAATTATAAATATATATATATATCAATATATCAATGTTGACTAGTCTAATTATAAATATATATATATCAATATGTCAATGTTGACAAGTCTAATTATAAACATATATATCAATATATCAATGTTGACAAGTCTAATTATAAATATATATATCAATATATCAATGTTGACAAGTCTAATTATAAATATATATATATATATATATATATATATATATATATCAATATATATTTTGTGTTATTAAAATGTTGTGAATTAGAAATTTTATAGTGTTTTTTTCTCATTTCACATAACGCACAAAAACAAAATGGTGACAGAACTGTGTCTTTAAGAGAAATCCCTCTTACAACACATGTGGGTTTAATGGGTTGACCACTTGTCGGAGAGGTCGTGTTCGAATCCCGTAAGTGGTGCTGACGTTCTTGTCGTTATACTTTAACAATCCTTTGCTGGGCGAGATTTGAATACTTTGTTGAAACAATAATGTTATAATCTTTAATTAAAAAAATGTCGTTTGAAAGCTTGTCTTGCACTAATTCAATATACACTGATATTGTTCGAGTGAACTAGTTATATCTTATTACCTCTGTTTCGTATAAATGACAGCAGGTTACCGTCCATTATCTAACCAAGTTTACCACATCAAACCCACTGGACTGGTGTATGTTTATGGAAACATTAACACCATAATCGTAGGTTGTTATTTTCAACTAACAGCTACTAAACCCGCTTTAATAGTAGCCCCTGTTGATTTGGCAAATTTTGGTCCGATAATGACCGATCTCTAGAACCCGCAAACTGCGAGCTCACAGTTGATACGGATTAGGGTTATGCGGAGAATCATCAAAGAAAGGAGCACCCAGGCAACAACTCTACATGCATGTTGACTTCAGTACTTCTCCCAGCTTTTGAAGATGTTAATATGAGCATAAAATCATGTAGGGCATTATCTCCGACCCACACTGTGTTATCTACCCGAACATTCCAGTATTGGGCCAATATCTTAGTTGTAACGGGTTAATATAAAGCACTAGCAAACGGCGGACCTACTGGGATGCTATTCGCTGTACAAGTATTTACCTTTGATATCGGTCTGGTGTTGTTCAACTATTGTTTGGCGAACAATCGGAAGTTAATGTACCGTGGTCCTAATATCTTCCTTACAACTTGTAATATGTATCTACAATATCGGGTCCTCCCTAACACTGCCTTATCGGCTTTTCGGAGTATTAGGGTAGGATTGGGGTGCATTTGATACTATTTTCCGTATAATTAATTCGGTAGCATTGTTAATCCGCCGACCTCGACAATTGACCTCTGTTTACACGAAAGAAATCTCCGTGAAGTTCTAGTTAATACCGTTGAAATTAAATTTCGTATAGATATATAGATATGTATCAGAAAAGCTCAATATTTTACGACTCTATAAAACGTGATTGAACTGGCTTACAATAGATGGAACATATTATTTTAAGCTTCGGGTCCTCGGAAGGCTTTGTAAACATATTGACTCAAAGTCGGAGGATTGACACGATGGCAAACACGCTATGAAACAAGAATTGGAATAATTCATGCACAAAATTACCATTTTTTTCTATTCAGCTGGGAAATAAACATATAAAATATGAAACAGTGATAAAGCGCAAACATTTACTTTTTCTTATCAAGGTTTCGGCCACCCTGAAACTAATACAAAAACTGAAATACTTTTATCAGTGACTCAGAAATTCTTAAAAACAACAGATAAAGCTCCATAAAAGTAAGTCCAAAGTAAAAATTGATTCGATATAAATTATATAAATTATAATGAGAAGCATTCTCTTCATTGGTTGAGAAATTGAAAGTTAATAAAAAGTTTAAACTAATTTGTAATGTCAAACAACTGATACAATTCCCTTAGCTGTAAAATAGTTGTAAACTTATACATCACACCATGATATAAACTAACTGAACATAAAGTAAAGTATTACTTTATGTTCAGTTAGTTTATGTTATAGCTAGATTATAATCGTGTGAATATCATTTAAATACCGCAGGGACTATATTATATAAACGTATAAAATAAAACCGATTTAGTTATTTAAAGCATGTATTTCATTTAAAATTTACAATATTAACGTAATTTACATTATAAACTACCGGGCAAAAGAAAGTACTCACCTTATTTGATTTTACCATATATATGATTTTCAATTGCAAATATCTCAAGTTTAGGATGTCATAATCCAAAACTGATAAGTACAGGTGTTTAGTTAGCAGTCAAAGAATACTTCTACATGTTTTTCAATTATTTAAAAAAAAATGAAATTTTAAGTTTAATTTTGTTTTTAAATTATTGTTGATGATACACAACTGTTCATCGACATATAAGACATATCCAATGTGAAAATAAATAAATGTGCCTGATTCTGCACACATTTAAAACATTTTAAACAGGGCAGGGGTCATGTTGGTGCAAATTTCATGTCTTCATTACAAAAAGATATTTGAACTAAAATTTAACCTCAGTCACCAACAAAGTCATTCAAACTACTTCAGATAAGTATTATTGTATCGTGTCATAGTCAAATACATCTGATTTCTTTTAAATATTGAATTAATCGAAATAAACTTAGGTGAAAACTTTCTTTTGCCCGGTAGTTTACAATATGAACGTACATGTAATTTACATTATAAATTCTTATTTCATTAAATCTCTGCCCTTATTGCAATCATATATTTCCTTTAGTGGAGCATCGTGAAATAAAGTAAACATATATAGATAATATACACATTTGTTCAACGCGACACGTAATTATCAGACCGTCAATTATGGTGAAGATTTACTCCCAAGAAACCCGTTAGGGGATTTGAACTCGATAACCCGCCTCGTCAGTCAGTGATTTAACGATGGGCTTATCTAAACAGTTTCTTTTCAGCTAGCAGGAGCTTTTGTAAGGGTTCGAAACTGTTCGATAGGAGAAAATGGCACTTTGAAAAATGGGGATATAAAGCAGAGGCTCGTCTCAATGGTATCTTATCTTGACAAATTAACTGAGATAGGTTTATTATGAAACTTCAATGAATTGATGGATTTGGGTGATGAATGGTTGAGTTACTTGAGGGTGGTTTAAAGACGTAATGGTTTCGTCAAAGCTTGACGCCCTTTTTGGTTCGCAGGATTAAAGGTGGCACATTACGTTTATGAATTTATATTATTTAGAATTGTGAATATGTAGTCTATATAGATATTGCAATATTAGTATTTCTAGGGTTTTGGGATATTTTCGTCTGTTATTTTTTTTTTTTATATATATTTCAGGGGGACATACACTGTCGGCCAAAAGAAACGCCTACCGGATATCTTATCAGATTTCATAAAAACTATAATAAAAAAGTTTAGCAATATTATAGTATAAGACATAGTTATATATACACTCTGATTTCGCATAATTACAATAATAACATTTGCTCAATACGATGAATAAGGCAATGAATAAAGCAATAAATTAGGCAATAAATAAGGCAATTGATTTTCTTTTATATTCCTCTTCTGAATATCTTTCAAATATTGAAAATATGCATCGATTATGTAAGAGGTCAACTGACGATTCCTTTTCCAGAAGGGAATATCAAAAGAGATACCATATGATACAATGTTTATATTGACCGATTTGGTATCAAAGTGCAAAACATCATGAGTGTATGTCGTCATGTTTGAAAATTGAGAACCTGAAACTAAAATCAGACGACATAATGGATTGATATTGGTTTTCACTGAGTATCGTGTTGGTGTAGACAATACTTGGATATGATCAAGTGTGATGTCTCTAGGACCTAGGCAAGGTCAAACATCAATGTGACGGCATTTCTTATAGTGTGGACTTGTTAATTAAGGTTTAATAAAAAAAAATGTTTTTCGGGCATCGGTGCTGTACTCTATGTATGCGCGTGACATCTTTTTATTGTCATTTTAATTTTTTTATTATCTTTGCTTAACCCAATATTCATTTGTCCATCAAATATATGGGTCTTCAGGAAAAGATGTGCTTCTGTTTGGTATAATTCTACCAGTTGCAAGCTATATTTTGATGGAAAAAATAAGTCCTACCGCCCACGTCAAACATATCCCACTGCAGTACATTCAACTTCTTTTAAGTTAATTTATAAAATCTGCAAGCACATTCCATTGCAAAATGCATATGTTAAACGTGTTAAAGATGTTAAATTGGTGAGCAGTCACCATCTGAACATGGTATATTATTTACGTCTTTGGTAGGCAATTCAACCGCTAAGGGTACCACAAAATCGTCAGGACAAGTGTAAAGGTATTGTACCGTAATGAAAACACATTGTCATATCTTCCCATGCACCGCCCGCCCTTGTGATTGTTTTCCAAACCACCTCGAGGCGAGAAGACCAGTTTCGGTGTCTATATCATGTCAGTATCAGAATCCAGCACGCAACCTACCAATGGGATTAGATCAGCTTCTTGTCTGTTGATTTCATTGACGCTTGCTGGACCGGTGTCCAGAGAAAATGTTACCCATGAAATATTAATTCTTATCTTGGTTTAATCAAATCAATAAATATCAGGTAAAATATTGTTTGTAAAACATGGTGAATGTTTTTATTCTGGTTTACTATGTGTAAAAGATATAACTATCTTGGGAATTAAGAACTCTTAAAAGAGGGTAAAATAAAATATGAAATAAAAATAGAAACAACTCCCTCACCTTATGGGACCGTGCTTCATACAGTGTCAGAAACAATATTAAAACACCTAATAGATACCTGACTAGATTAACATTAAAATAAAAACAATATCGCCTTTTATTACTTATATGAAATATGTAGGGTATGAAATAAATCTTAAAATCATTGAATATACCCTTTGGAAAGAGTAAGCTGATAAAATTTCACGGTAGCCAAATTCACCATTCACCGGTATCTAATCCCCATATTGAAACATTGAGTCTTGCAGTTCCCACGGTAAGGGGTACATTGATAATCTCGACACCGGTTAAGTGTACTACATGTGAATGTTCTTAAACAATTGCCCCACACAGCTAATATTTCATAATACCGTTATACTACACCACATATTACAATATTTCAACTGGGCCGACCTCTAAAACCATCAACATCAAGAGGTCTTTGTGTTGCGAATGTACACAGAACGAGTAAAAAACTGGATATATTAGCAGACAAATACACATTTTGTTTAACCAGAGGTTTTGATTGACATATTCTATTTCAGGATTAAAATTTGCTTAGTGGCATTTATTCAACTCATGTTCAAGTATTTGATGTTTATGGAGCGTGTTTTAAGTAAGTACATTGTAAGTACATGAGTCTGAAATATTGACTTATTTATTCAATGTTTTAAAGGCAAAGTACCACATATTTGGACAGGTATATGAACTACTACTACTACTACTACTACTACTACTACTACTACTACTACTACTACTACTACTACTACTACTACTACTACTACTACTACTACTACTACTACTACTAGTTCTACTACTATTACTACTATTAATACTACTAATACCAATACTACTACTACTATCCGTTTTATTAATACTACAACTAATTGTACTGCAGCTACCACTACTACGCTACGCTACAACTATTACTACTGCTGCTACTATTACTACTGCTGCTACTATTACTACCTATGTTACTATTGCTACTAGGCAAGTGTCACTGCTAATGGTATTGCTACTGCTTTTGATACTACTTTCGACACTGCTACATGTGTACTTTCACCGCTGCTACTAAATCTAGTTCTTCTACATCTACTGTTGCATATTATACACCTACTACAACTCGTACTTATTCTACTTATACAAGTACTAGTACTAACACTGCATATGATACACCTACTACAACTCATACTTATTCTACTTATACAAGTACTAGTACTAACACTGCTAATGATACACCTACTACAACTCATACTTATTCTACTTATACAAGTACTAGTACTAACACTGCTAATGATACACCTACTACAACTCATACTTATTCTACTGATACAAGTACTAGTACTAACACTGCTAATGATACACCTACTACAACTCATACTTATTCTACTTATACAAGTACTAGTACTAACACTGCTAATGATACACCTACTACAACTCGTACTTATTCTACTTATACAAGTACTAGTATTAACACTGCATATGATACACCTACTACAACTCATACTTATTCTACTGATACAAGTACTAGTACCAACACTGCTAATGATACACCTACTACAACTCATACTTATTCAACTGATACAAGTACTAGTACTAACACTGCTAATGATACACCTACTACAACTCATACTTATTCTACTGATACAAGTACTAGTACTAACACTGCTAATGATACACCTACTACAACTCATACTTATTCTACTGATACAAGTTCTAGTACTAACACTGCTAATGATACACCTACTACAACTCATACTTATTCTACTTATACAAGTACTAGTACTAACACTGCTAATGATACACCTACTACAACTCATACTTATTCAACTGATACAAGTACTAGTACTAACACTGCTAATGATACACCTACTACAACTCGTACTTGTTCTACTGATACAAGTACTAGTACTAACACTGCTAATGATACACCTACTACAACTCGTACTTGTTCAACTGATACAAGTACTAGTACTTACACTGCTAATGATACACCTACTACAACTCATACTTATTCTACTGATACAAGTACTAGTACTAACACTGCTAATGATACACCTACTACAACTCATACTTGCTAATGATGAACATGACCATGGAGTTGATTCGTCAATACTTTTGATACTTTCAACGTTTTGACTTTGTAAACTTCTAATTACAAATAAATGTCTGCTCAACTGCAGTTATCACCGCAAAATAATTTGCTTTTTCCCGACTTTTGTTATCTATAGTTCATTCTTCCCTCAAACCATTAACTCCTCATTTCTCCATGTGCTCACCAGTTCACTACCTGCTCAAATTGTCGACCGATAATTACAGTGATAAAACAAGTTCTTTATGCTCCAACAACTGCCACTACCACCGCAAACGGGTTTACTTGTAATGTTATTAATTCACAATCATATCATGAAGCGATCGGTAACACAGCTCTGGGAACCGTCTGCTTATAACTCTCGCGTCGTGTCACAGCCAGGTGAAATAAAACCCCTTGAGAAAATAACGTTTTTGAAAACAATCAGTAAGTCCCAGGCTGTAGATAACTTAAATCTATCTTTTCATGCCTCAACGAATCGACGGTATCTCTTTTAAACGATCCAAGATGTACAAAAACGTCCGAGCACTAAATGCCAAGATGTCACCACATCCGATTTATTCCGAATGTAATCGGTGACCGAAGAAACTTCGGCACGGGATAAGTCCTCACCTGTTCAAAGATCAGATCAGGTTTTCCCAATGAAATGCCTGAATTGTTACTTTGAGAAATTCGAGGCAAATTGTTACTATTGGATTTGTTTTCGAGGATTAGCTGGATCGAAGGATTTACAAAAAGGTTAATCCTGCTTGCAAGTTGATCTGCTAAACTGCCTGTGAAATCATCAGTACATGCCAAGAGATAGGCCATACATCTCTAAAGTTACGACCATGATGAATAAGAACGAACTTGTTATTAGAGGCACACAGACCAGATAACCTCATACTAAACAACGAAGTTCGCGAATAACGAAGTATATATTGAATACATGAAAATGTATCAGTTGGTTTTGTTTTCAAGTTACGGTTGTGATAAGTATGAAGGGAACGGTAAAGATATGGATATAAATATAGGTTACATTACATTTCTCATTGTCATGAAATACAAAGAAATAAAGCTAGATTTTCATGAATATAACGAGCCTTTTACTACTGGGATATACACGTATACCAGATAATATTAACGTATTGAATTAGCTTATACTAGTTGTTGTTGTTTTATTCGGTGAATCAGGCCACAGGCCCATTTTACAATACATATATTTACATTTTAAAGTTATTGCGCCATAAGTAGATGAATCAATATATTCACAATGCACAGTAAAAGACTTAGCTTATAAATTATATAATTATTCATATCTCAAACTTATCATATATACATTGTATGGGTTGGTTTACTGAACTATGAATTTATGAGAAAAACATTGTAATTAGATAGATATGTAACATATATCCCTCATCAACTATTCGGTTCTAATAAACTACGTTATTCGACAGTTTTCATATGTTGCTGCATGTTGAAGTACGCCTGAGTTATCACTAAAGAGGTTTTATTGAAAAATCAACAAGATATGTTATTTCAAGAACTCGCTCTGCGGAGAGCAATATACATAGCCTTCAAATGGCGTTATCCTACATAGATGTATTTGAACCTCGTAATCCTTTTGAATTTTCATTTTATGTTTTTATCACTTGCAACTGTAGAAGGACATGTAGAGTTTACATTGTAGTAAAACTTGCAGTCAATACGAGGCGAACTTTTCTAGCATTGCTTAACACCTACAATTGTAGAAAGACAGAAATTGAATATTATACGACGATTTCAGTCCACGCAACAGACACGACACATTATAGTATGTTTTTGTTTAAACATCATTATTTATACTCACCGTTGATAGTTAACAATATGCCCAATTATCCTAATCTGTCTAATCCCGACAATCTTTACACAGATAAAAGACAGAGTTATCGCTCAAGTGAACTGCACTCACCACTCACCGGCAGGTGGCCTACCTTATATGGTCATTGCTTCTTCTGATGGACAGACACGAAGCCGAACGCGACCGAGGGGAGGCCGGGAGGGAACTTACGATTGTTAACTATCAACGGTGAGTATAAATAATGATGTTTAAACAAAAACATACTATTATTTAATATACTCTCCGTGATAGTTAACAATATGCCCGATTGCCACAGAGGTGGAGGGGAGCGAGAGGCTCCTAAGAGGGATAGCTCTGTCTTAACAAGAGTCAAGTTGGTGAGCCAATGCCACGTAACCAGCCTGAACCCCGATGGGGTTCATCTGTCAACCGGAGGGTTAAGCTTGACCCAACTCGTAACCGGAGGGACTCTCACCCGCGTGGTCACCAACTAAAGAAAAGACAACAAACGCATCACTAAAATCATCGAGACTATGTTTAATAGCAACTCCAGACTGGTCAAGGAGCAGCCGAATTAACGAGGGGGGGGGTAGGCCTCTTCGGTACGAGGCCGACGGAACTCGTTGCTGGGCGTACACCTGTGCGCCCAACCGATGAATCCCCTCCATGTCCTCGTTGGAAATGTCTCTCAGATAGTGATTGGCGAACACCAGGCCCGACTTCCAGAAACAGCCGGCCATGATGTCCGCCACTGCCATGTTACTGTGAAGAGCCATCGTAGCCGAGATGGCTCTTATCTCGTGTGGATTGGCCCTCGCTGGCGGGTCGAGGCCCGCGGCCTTGTAGGCGTCCAACACTGCCGAGCGGAGATACACACTGAGTTGACGCTTGTCTAACTCCCGAACACTAGTCTGGGAGTGCGGGAGAAAAAGTTTCCTTCTCCCTTGACGTAGTGTCTTGGTCTTTTCGGTGTAGATCCGCAGGGCTCTCACCGGACAAAGGAGCCGATCCTCGTCCGTCGGATCTATGCTACCGGAAAGAGACGGTAACGAAAAGGTTCTACCCCTTTCGTCTGCGGCTTGGTTCTTACAAATGAACTCAGGGGCTAACCCCAGTGACGCCGACCCCCCGTCTCTCACCTCAAAATGCAAGAGGTCCGCCTGGAGAGCGTGAAGCTCTGAAATCCTGGCTGCGGACCCCATCGCAACCAAAAAGGCTGTTTTGATGGTGAGACGGAGAAGAGTCGTCTCTGTCAACGGCTCGTAGTGGTCCGACTTGAGATGGTTGAGCACCACTGTCAGGTCCCACTCCGGCGGCCTGAGTTTCCTCCGCCCGTCCTCATTCCGGTAGGTCTTAATCAGTTCTTTAAGGACCGAGATGTCCACCTGGGGCTCACGCTTCCTAAGGACTGACATGACCGCCGCCAGGTTGGTGTTAATTGAGGAAGCTTTGAGCTTCCTCACCTCTCGTAGGTACACCAGGTACTCAGCTACCTGCGGGACCGTTACCGCCTGGATGGCATACCCCTCCTTCGCGCAGAAGGCGGCGAAGGCGCCCCACTGGGCGTCATAGAGATTCCTCGTGGAGGGTCTCTGCGAAGAGGCGACCGCTTCGGCAACGGACTTGGAAAACCCCGCCCCTGTCAACCCCCTTTGGAGACAAACCAGGCGTGAAGGTGGAGCGCCTGGGGGTTCTCGTGAACCCGCCCGCTTGGTTTGCTCGTCAATAGGTCCCATCTCAGAGGGAGGGGGACAGGGTCTTGGCGGCACATCCTCCTCAGGGGAACGTACCAGGCCCTGGCTGGCCACAACGGAGCTATGAGCAGGAGTTGAAGTACTCGTGTCTCCTGTACCTTCGCCACCACGTGACTCAGGATGGCTTGAGGGGGATAGGCGTAGGCGACCATCCCCTCCCATCCTAACGCGAGCGCATCGAGAGCCCACGCGGCCGGGTCCGGTACGGGGGACACGTACGTCGGCAACTGGTGGTTGAGCCGAGTCGCAAAGAGGTCTATGTGAGGTCTGCCGAACCTCAAACACAGACTCTCGAACACCCTCGGGTGCAACATCCACTCCGTCGAAGGAGGTTTGTCCGGTCGAGACAAGGCGTCCGCCAGGACGTTCTTGGCTCCCGGGATGTGCACCGCTCTGAGAGAGAGTCCGAGACTGTCCACTAGGTGAAACAGCTCCGCCACCAGTTGAAGTAGAGAGTCTGCCTTGGTTGACCCCTGCTTGTTTATGGCCCAGGCCGCCGCTGAGCTGTCCGTGTGAACACACAGGACCTGCCCCCGCAGGCGACCTGACCAATGGCTGATCGCCAGCCTTATGGCGTCCAATTCGAGGACGTTGATGTGGCGCCGCGCTTGCGCTGGCGACCACACCCCCGCCGTTTGGTCCGAGTCTAGGTGGGCTCCCCACCCCTGGGTGGAGGCATCCACGTATAGCTGAGACGTCGCTGGGGGCTGCCTGAGAGGCACTCCTCCCAGCACGTTGGATTCCTGCTGCCACCAGGAGAGGTGGCGTCTCAAACCGGTTGGGATCGGGAAGACATGACGGCAAGTCTTCTCCCTGACGTGCGTGTTGACGAAGATCTGCAGGGGCCTGAGCTGCAACCGACCCCTTCGGGTGAAGTGTTGGGTCGCGCTCAAGAACCCCAACAGCCTCTGCCACTTGCGGAGTGACAGCGGCTCCCGGAGTGCTAATTCCAGGAGATCTTTGTAGCGCCCCATCCGTTCTGTGGTGACGAAAGCTCTGTAGGTCACGGTATCCAGGCGAGCTCCCAGAAAGACCAGCGACGTCGTTGGCTCCAGGTCTGACTTGTCTAGGTTGACTAGCCATCCCAGGCGCCTGAACAACGTTATCACAAAGTCTCGTTGCGCCTCCAGAACAGATGGGGATCTGTTGTGAGTGAACCCGTCGTCCAGATACATCGCGAACTGCACGTCCACTCGATGAAGGTATTGGACGATGGGCTGGGTCACGCGAGTGAAAAGCCATGGAGCCGACGATATCCCGAACGGTAGAACGTTCCACTGAAAGTGGCGACCCGCCAGGACAAAACGGAGGTACCTGCGATCCCCATGGTAGATGGGAATGTGCAGATACGCGTCCTGCAGATCGAGGGATATCATCGAGTCCAAGGGCTCCAGCAACCGCATCACTGATGGTACGGTCAAGAGACGAAAATATGGCGGCCGCTCTAGGAAGGAGCGGTTGAACTCCTTCAAGTCGTGGATCAGCCGCCACTTTTTCGGGTCCCGCTTCGGTCGCACGAAGACCGGAGAATAGTATCCTGGGGTGAGGTTTTGGGGCAGGAGTTCCTCCACCGCCCGTTTGGAGATGAGTGTCTCCACCTGTTCCAGCGTCAGTGCGAGCCGATCTCGTTCTAGCGGCCTCTCTGTTGGAAAACAGGTTAGCGGGGGGCGGTGTGCCACGGGAATACGAAACCCCCGCTCCAAAACCTTGCAGACGAAAGGATCGAGTCCCAATTGCGCCCAGTTGGCCACAAACCGAGAGAGTCGACCTCCCACTGGCCCTTCCCACGCCGGGACAACCTGTGGAGGCAGCTCGGGGGCCATCCACGAGTCACTGCTTCCTCGGGGTACCTCCATATGCGCGGCCCCTGCCACGCTGATTTCCCTTCTTGGGGGTGTGCTTGGGAGAGGGGCCGGCATTGAAGTCACGACTTCTGTCCTGCCGACCCCCAAACCGAAAGGAAACTCCGCCAGTCTTGGCGTTACCCATGGGAGTGTTCGCGCCTCCCTTCCTCTTCTTGGGCGTATGCGCCTGAGACGAGGCTCTACCCCCGCCAGCGGCCAGTCTGTTGGTCAACTCCTGCTGCTGACACTCCTGCCGCTGCCGGAGGACCCCGGCAATCTGCCCATCAAAGAGAGATGACGACGACGCGGGAGCGGCCCGCAAGCGGTTCCGGAGCTCCGCCGGAAGGTTTGTCCGGGCAAGGAACCCATCTCTCCTGAGATTTGTGACCCCCGCCGAAATGCGGGAGGCGCACAACATCATCTGAGCGATGTTCCCCGCCACGGCGCCGAAACCGCGGTAAAGAGCCTTCGCCCCTCCCTCCATCCCCGCCTCCTTCGCAAAGGACGCCATACCCTGACAGGCATGCGCCACGTGATTGGCCAACCCCAGGATGCTCCTAGCCTCTTTGTCAAGATGGCTCAAGTGAGCGTCCGACACCTGGTGAGGTACGGAGGGGACGGCCACCCGGCGAATATCCTCGTCCAGGCCAGGGGGACAGAGGGAGAAAGAAGACTGCGCTACTGGGAGGGAAGCGCGCTGCTTCTCACCCAGAACCAGGGGCGGCAGGAGGCGGCCTGGCGCCGCCGCGGCGACATTGGCGTCGTAATCCTTGCCCGCCGCCTGAAGGAGCCTGTGTGGCGGCAGCGCCACGAGGCGTTGGGTAGGCGCCTCCTCCTCGGCGCAGAATGTCTCCATTCTGGCCAGTTTGGTCGAGGAGGGTTCATCCTCAACCTCAACCAATTCCACTTGACACCAGTCGGCGATAGCCGCCAGGCGTTCCTTGAGGTCAGGGGCATCCACTTGAGGCGTCTCCACAATGGTCAACTCGGGAGAGGATCTCCCAGAAGTGGACATCCCACCCTCCTGGGAAGCCGCCTCCGGGGCCGACTTGTCTGGATCTGAGGAGGTGCCGGCAGGTGAAACAACCACCACCCTCCTCCTCTTGGGCGTGGACGGCGGGGAGGTCAAGGGCGAAGTAACCCCTTCCTCAACCCTAGTCTGCGCCGGCAGTCGTCCGTCCAGCATGGAGGAAACCATGTCCTTGACTGAGGACAGGATATCCTCAGTCAATCTCCTTGAATCGAAGGGAGGAGGAGAAGGAGGCCTCGACCTCCTCTTCTTAGACTTGTGTTTCCTCTTCCTCTTAGGCGAAAGTCGCCGGTCTGGAAAAGACTCGGCGTCAGGGGAGGGTCTCCTGACGGGAGATCTCTCAACCCCGCTACCCTGAGAAGAGACGTAGGTGTCCTTGGCGGCCGCCTCTCGACCCGCTCCCGCCCCTGCCTCTGGCAAATCGAATTCTGCCGCGTCCTCCGAGATCACCAGGTCTGAAGTCGGCGACCTGGGATCGGACATGGCGGCGCCGGCGCTAGCGGTAGCGGTGGCGGTAGCGGACGGAGAGGGCCGCTTGGACGCCCTCAGCTTAGACTGACTCTCACTCTTCTTAACGGAGGTGCGATACTCGCGATGCTCCGCCACCGAGAGGTCAGCACATTCCTCACACCTGTCCGCGTCCGAGCAAAGGTTGCGGCACAGGCGGCAAAGGGTGTGGGGGTCAAATCGCGCTGACTTCCTATAGCCACACGCCCCACAGAACGCCGAGAATGGTGAAGTCATACTCAGCAAGCCAAAGAGAGAGACGCGCGAGCGGCCGGCGCTATCCCCGCGCAAGCGCACTACCAAGCGCAGGCGGCAGTGCAATCCAACCCGGGCGACAAGCGCTGTCCAACCCAGGCGACACCCTACCAAGAGGAGGCGCCAAGCGCTGTCCACGCGCACGCGGTAAGCGCTAAACAAACGCAGGCGGCAGCGCAATCCAACCCAGGCGGCAAGCGCTGTCCAACCCAGGCGCCAACCTGCCAAGAGGAGGCGGCAGGCGCTATCCACGCGCAAGCGGCAAGCGCTAAACAACGCAGGCGGCAGCGCAATCCAACCCAGGCGGCAAGCGCTGTCCAACCCAGACGCCAACCTACCAAGAGGAGGCGGCAGGCGCTATCCACGCACAAGCGGCAAGCGCTAAACGACGCAGGTGCAGAACGAGCACTCCGAAATTGACAACAGCTGACACGTCAACCGCAGTCAACAACCACTAACCTGTCTAAAGGAGAGAGACCACTTCGCGAGAGGCAGTCTAACCAACCTCAGACAGAAAACACAACTGAGAAAGAGAACAAAGTCGAGACAATAGTCTTATTACTATCGAATTAGAGAGCTATCAAAACACAACATGCTTCGATGGCCGACAGAAAAGCAAAATGACCATATAAGGTAGGCCACCTGCCGGTGAGTGGTGAGTGCAGTTCACTTGAGCGATAACTCTGTCTTTTATCTGTGTAAAGATTGTCGGGATTAGACAGATTAGGATAATTGGGCATATTGTTAACTATCACGGAGAGTATATTAAATAATAGCATTGCTTATAGCGTGTGGTTACATAAGTACAACATGAAGGACGAGAGAGCCAGTGGGTAATACCAGAGTACGGACATTGCTAGTCTTGAATGGGTATGTTGCAGGCTAGGGATGTTAGTTCTACTCAGTTGTCTTTGAGGACACATTTAGATGCTGATGATAAGAGGTCGTACGACTTCTTTAGAATATTAGAATGAGATGCCATGTTTCGGCGTAAATAATATCACTTGTCTGATAACGGTTATAAACTAAGTAAATAATAACACCATCACTTGTTTGATAACGGTTATAAACTAAGTAAATAATAACACCATCACTTGTTTAATAACGGTTATAAACTAAGTAAATAATAACACCATCACTTGTTTGATAACGGTTATAAATTAAGTAAATAATAACACCATCACTTGTTTAATAACGGTTATAAACTAAGTAAATAATAACACCATCACTTGTTTGATAACGGTTATAAACTAAGTAAATAATAACACCATCACTTGTTTAATAACGGTTATAAACTAAGTAAATAATAACACCATCACTTGTTTGATAACGGTTATAAACTAAGTAAATAATAACACCATCACTTGTTTAATAACGGTTATAAACTAAGTAAATAATAACACCATCACTTGTTTGATAACGGTTATAAACTAGGTTGTAAAGAAAGTGTACATTGTATGATTTTCGATTATTTCAATATTTGAAATGTAATACATTTTAATATGGCATGATTACAATAACGCATCATAATCAGCTGTATTGATTGGTGTCTGGTTAATTTTTAGTTAAAATATAGTTGTTTGATATAGACACGGGTAAGAAATGTAAATTACACCAACATGACTGTGCCATGTTTGAAATGTTGTAAATGTGTGCAGAATGAAGCACATTTATTGATTTTCACAAACGATTCATCTTATATGTCGATGAAAAGTTGTGATTTATCCAATTTGATTTGTTGAGGCATTTATATATTCAAAAGCAAACACGTAGAAGTATTATTTAACTGATGACTAAACGCCACACCAATGACTTTTGGAATACGACGTCAGAAACGTCAAAATCATACAAATGATAAAACCAACCGGGCAGGTACTTTCTGTTGTACTTCAGTATAGTGTCTACAACGAACCTTGACATCTCATTGCAATACATAAGTTTTAAATCCTACGTTTTGTAATTAAAATATGAGTAGGACTGACGCCATATGGGTAATTAAATATTAAGAAGTGAAATATGTTTGGAAAAGAATGACTTCAAGAAAAAAAACAAATAGGAAGTGATACGAATACATAACATACTCGAATACTAAACATTGGATTCGCATCAATGTCATAGCATCAGTAATTAAAACCCAAAAAATCAAAAGATCCGAAATTGTATTAGCTACATGTCTTATCAGTTACACTCACTATGTGACTAACTAGTGTGCTTTGTTTATTGATACTTCATAATATCGTAATTTCTGTAATAAACTCCCATTTTGCATTAACAAACTAAAATGTATTAATGTATATGTTAATCATTTCATGACAAATCTTTTGAAACACCTTCAATAAAATTCTTGAGTATAGAAAGAATATGTGCCAACCAACTAATGTGTCGGTTCAGTGTGATGACACATCGTGACAAAACCAATTCAACTTCACGAAATCCCCCACCAGAATGCCCCGAGTATAAATTGATCTGTTCTTTCAGGACCCTCAATGTCATCAATAAACGTGTTTCGAGACCCCACCCATTCATAGTCCCTCCTTCAGGGGACGCTGTCCCTCCCAAACAATCCCCCAAACAACACGAGTGCCCTTCTCTATTCAGATAAGAGTTTCTCCAGAAGGACTTCACTGTACATAACGATAGTGACATACGCTATGCTAGATTTGTTGAGGTTGCTAGAACTGACAATAGATATCTAGACTTGCTTTCAAACCCCGTTAGATATAGGGGTACTTTCTTTTGAGGTTTTAGGTTTTTGTTAAAAAGATTTTGTTTACTTTTCTTAGCGTTTTGACGATTTTCTTAAAGGTGCATCCATTGTGTTTCATAAAATTTTATTTGGCTTTAATACGTTCCAACACACCATATGTGCTGTTTACGATACAAATAAATACACTTAGCTTGCATATTCATCCACAATCGCCAAACATATCATAATTACTAGTTTCCAATGAAAATCGAGTAACATCATTATGCATGTGTAGAAACCGAAAGTGAACGTCCTATTTACATGCACAGTAGTTATATGACCTATTGAACATTATTAACCCAAATTTGTTATTTTGTCTGGTGTAAATAAGATTCCAAAATTACGTTTGACTCATTGGCGCGCGCTACACGCAGTGCATTGTCCGGTTTTCGATCAGAAATCACTACTTTTACCTTCATATCGTCAATATACTAAGTCGAGTATCATTAAAATGGTTGTTTTCGGTAACAGTTGGTACCTTTCGATTAAATAACACCATTTGTAACGTTTGTCATATTTGACCCCCAACAACACAATGGATGTACCTTTAATAAATATAGTTTTTTTGCGTTCCCTTTCAGATGTGATTGAGATTTATTTTTATAAATGTTCAATGATGGCGTCCAAATTTAAGATTTGTTGTATTTTCCTATACGTGACAGTCGCATATAGCTAGTTGTATGCTTGTTACCACTCCCATAAGACGAAACGTCTTCGACAGAGATTTGTTCATAAACTTTTCTTTCATAGTTCGATAGCAGCAAACGCTAAACAATTGGGTTTTTTTTAGTTTTTGTAGTCTCTCGGTTAGTCTTTATATAAAGGATATCATATGAGTGTCTATGATATACTATTTTTACGACACGAGTGCCTGAATATTAGTATTTCCCGAGTGAGAGCGAGGGATATACCAATATTCAGGCACGAGTGTGACAAAGACACAGTATGACATAGTATGACATGGACACAAATATAATATTGTGTTTGTTACTGAAGTCATGAAACGTCATATACGTAACGTGACGCCGTAGCATTGTTTTTGACGTCACGTCACCATGACAAAGTTTGCCCTCATATGAAAAATATGAACCCCGATATGATACCCCTCGTAGATAATAACATAATATATAGACTTACTACCCAACTCGATATACGTACCACCAATTCATAAGTTCCAGACACACTCCGCTGTATTCTCTTGTAGTGACACTCATTATCATACTTTGAATTACATTTCAAAGCATACAAATGCATTCAGGACTTAAAGGGGCTGTAGCACGTTTTTTGCAAATTTTATTTTTTCAAATTTCTCATTTATAATGATAGTTTATGTCATTTATATTTACTTTAGAGGGTAAAACATCTTATTACACAAACCAAGTATCCGTAGTGGTAATAACAGTGTTGCGTATAAAGCCAAAATTGCATGGCGGCCATTTTATTGTGAACACAATTTAATATTTCGAATGACAAAAAACGATTCCACTGGCTTTACGAACCATGTACACTCATTTTTTAGATTGATTTTCCGAAGAGGGAAGGGTGTTTTACTGTTGGTGAGAGTAATTTTCAATTACATTTCATCGACTTATTTCACGGGAAAAACGTGCTACTGCCCCTTTAATATGAGTGTGTATAGATTATTGGAATCAAACGTTTCAAAATAAACGTGTACAGAGATTATGTAAGGAGGCTAACTAATTGCATTTGCTTGCTGTCAATTCGAGCCATAAATGATCAGGGAAGATTCTGAAATGTGATAATGGCTCGGAAATATATTATTGTGACAAAACCTATGCGGATACGTCTTATAGTACCATCATCGCGGCAGTTGGCTTAGTCTGTCTCGCTGAAGTTAGTATCATCAAGCTATCAAACAGAAAACTTCACATTCAAAACATATTCAGGTTATTCCATAGTTACGATAATCGCGGAAGAATGCATATCAAACCTAAACACATTATTACCCTGAAGGTTTATATCCTCTATGTCTTACAGGCCCGTAGTAAGAGGCAGACATAACACCGTCACGTTCTCTACTCAAGTTGAGAGACCTTCCCTGTTAGCACAACAGATCACTTGAAAGGTTTCTGAGAACAGATCCGGGAATCGAACCCATTTAGCTGATAAGAGTTATATAAATAAAACCATGACGTAGATATCCTGGAATATGAACTGTTTGATAGAAATTCCAGAATTCTGACCGACTGTAATTCTTGTAACGGTGTACAGATATCTACCGAAACGCCGAAACGTCATTTTTTTAAAGATAAAGACGTTCACCATCAATAATTTACCTACAGAATAGACTCTAGTTGTCGTACAGTGGAAAAACCATTAAATGAATGCATGCACGAGTAAGCAGAGGTCTAACGACTTATTGTATCATTATAACGCCGGGCTGTTTTAACTATTACAGGCGGAAAGTCAACAATACACAAAACCAATGTGACAATGCTTGCAACATCGTTCCTGGGGTGTCGACTGGCACCAGTGAATCGTTGGTGCTACTGTATTGAATTTCAATGTAACATTTCACCAAAACAATAGTGCTTGCTGCAAATGTCTATACTACATATCTACCATGAACTCGTTTAACCATTTTGGATCTGCTTGAGATTGGGGTGCACGCTACGCTTCTCCTCGATGTTCAAATGACTTAACGCATCTTCAAATAGACGATAAATTTGTGATATTTAAATACATCAAACACATTGAATTAGTTTTTATAGCATGAAAGGGTTCATATATAAATATATAAACATAAGTGCGTGTTATCGTTTATATCAGGTCACATACTGCGTACTTGCTGCGGAGATTTCAAATAATTTTAAATCAAAACTCAATTTAACTACGATCAGTTTTGGAAAGTGTTTTTTAATCAAAAGCAGTTCACAAAACGACGTAGGTAGGTAAACGGTGATGGAGCAGCGTTAAGATCAGTGTTTGGACGTGTTGTGTCATGTCCGGCCAAACTCACACTTATCCAAATCACACATTAACGTCCCTGCTTTACATTACAACACGCAATGCTATGCTTACACCTAGACTGTCACTCAGTCCCCTGGACCCGTATTTTCGAAGCTGTCTTGGCACTAAGATAGTCGTAAGTCAATGTTAATGTATGGTACTTACGACTATCTTAGCGCTAAAAGAGCTCCGAAAATATCGGCCCTGGATTCTTATTTACTCCATTGCAGTCCTTAACCTTAAAGCAAGTCTACATATTTCTTAATTCAGGAACTGAATTAAGTCAATAAAGAAAATCAAAATATTCTCTTCGCAGTATTATAATCCTCCTCGGTTCTACATTAACGTAAAGCTTTTAGGAAAATCAATGTTGAGCATTTTATGAACAGTAAGTTCGGATTCTTTCAATATTGAGCATAACAGTCTTCTAACAGTCTTCTAACAGTTTTCTCTCTATAGCGTTGTCACATCTATATAAAGGATGCATTGTAACTCACTATCTCAACAATTCAGTTTCACTGATTCACGATGCATGCGCAAACAATACTATTGTTCTTATCTTTGACAGAGAATTCTGTCTGATTAACAATATCACCAATACCGGCATCCTATCTTCTAAAGAGGAATCTGTCTTATTGACAATTTCAACTAGTTGTTTTCATATGTTTTATATAAGATTCAATATAATTCACAATCTCAACAACCCAGTATAATGTTCGTGTATTTCAACTCGTTCACGATGTCAGCAATGTGACTGGTTTACTAATCAGCAATGCCGTTATTACGAATTTTATAGCTTCTGTCTGATTCACAATGTAAACAATGCAGGTTCCCTCCCTTCATAGTCTAGATCACATTGTCAACAATACCAGAATCTCATGTTTGACGGTTTGATTCATAGTTTCAACTCTACCTCGGTACTGTTGTCAAATCCAACCTAAATAAATCTGTAACTTGTGAATTATGTGTCTATATGTTATCTTCATCTCCCTGTGATAATCCTTTGATAAATATTAGATTCTCAGCTTGTGAAATTTGATTTTTGATCAAAGAGATATTTATGTTGTCCTTGACGACAAAAAGGGCCATCTAAGTTGTTGACATGTTCTTAAATACAATGTCAGAGGATGTATCTTTGATAAATTTGACAAATAAAGCACGACAATTCAAACCAAAATGATTTTACACATTTGATTGTAGGTGAACGTTTATTGCCAGACCTACTGTACTGTAAGTATCTACCCCACAAACGTATCACACAGTTCGTCCTGCCATTTCACACGCCCTTCTCTCGTCAAGTTTGTCCCATTGTCGGTCACAACAAGTAAGTATATTTGCTAAGTAAATTATCAATATCACAGATGAATCACTTCGCCAAGTGCAAACACAACTTCTGACTTATATCCTTCAATGCCGCCAATAATATTCAGCAAAAAACGTTGAGCCCAGCTCCTACATGACAAGTGTTTATTCTGTACGTGACTGGTGTAAGGCAGGGCGGTTTATTGGCTCCATGCATTTAACACTTGAGACCGAGGCTAGGTGCATTCGTCTTCATGCAGAGAACGTATATGTGTGTCAAAGGACAGCACTCTATCAGACATGATTGATTGTATATAAACATACATATATTTTGAAATATGTCTTGATATACATTTGAAGATGTTTAGTTGAAGATGTTTTATGTCATTGTAATCTCATCTTGTTACAATTGTTGACTCTTTATCATACCAACATGCACCGTACATGTATATAACCTGCTGTTTCACCATCTCTTCCATATGCTTGATAACGGTATAAGGATCTTTACCGAATTCGAAACGTCGCCAAGCAGTTGATCATCCATAAAATATCCTTGTCTTTCCATTTGAAGATGTTACAGACATTGTTTTAGAAATGTGTGTCAGGTATGCCCTTGTTGTGAGGTTTCGATCTAGAAGCTGAACTATGAAATCGGTAAATCTTAACCGACTGATTGCAGTCATTCTTCTTGAAATAATTTACATGGTGGTAATTAAGGATTCGATAAGGTTAACGTTTTTAACCTACTGTATTTCACGATTTTGAAGACGACAGAGCTTAGTTTAAAATAATGGTTCAATAAATGCGTGTTTCTATAAGTGATTGTGTTTACAGCTAGACTCCGAACGTCTGTTTGAGTATCTTAGTGCTAATATCATGTAAATTGGCTCTTATATTGTAACATCAACATAATCACAAAACATACAATGACAATGCATCATTTTATATCCTTGTGTGAAATAAATAACTCAAACGTATCTTGAGATCGTGACGTCATGGTGCATGTGCAGAACTACGGCATAATGAAATAAACAAGAGGGGTAAACTTGTCGAAGTTCAGGTTTCATTAAGTTTCGAATAAAACTTCTCATATCGATTAAATGAGAGCAAATACATCAAAAGACATGATGACAATAAAACAAATTGTCCGTAGTAGTGATAACGGTGTTGCGTATGAAGCAAAAATTGCATGGCGGCCATTTTATTGTGAACACAATTTATTATTTCGAATGACAAAAACGATCCCCATTGCTTTACGGAACCATGTACACCCATTTTTAACTTGATTTTCTAAAGACAGAAGGGTATTTTATGATTTGTGAAATTATTTTAAAAATACATTTCATCGACTTATTTGAGCGAAAAAAACGTGCTACTGCCCCTTTAACTTGTCAAAGTTCAGGTTTCATTAAGTTTCGAATAAAACTTCTCATATCGATTAAATGAGAGCAAATGCATCAAATGATGACATGATGACAATAAAAGGGAATACATGATGCATGTTTGACCCAGTTGATGAGTTTTTGGATATTTCACAGAAGAAATAGAACGTTAGAATTACCCCTTTTTAAAGAGCTGCCAAAACTGTAGCTCTTTACTGTGAGGTATAAAATTAGATTATGTCGTGGGACATTCACCTGTCTTCTTATTAAACGAAAATGCATAATGCCCGTCTCGCTTTCGCGTTGACAGGATTCTTCAAATACATTAAAATTAAATGATATTTGCACTAAAATAAACAATAAGGTGAAAAAACTATTGGGATACGATACTTGTAAATTTGAAATAAATTGTATATATATTTGATATTGAAGTTTTAGCCTAAACTTGTTAATAAATAACTTTTACATTTAATGTTCTTATATCTAGAAGATACATCATCATTTCGTATAGTAGAAAGTGCCTACAATGCAGAGTACAAAGTACGGTTGTTCCTCATATAAGTCAATATTAGAATAAACTTACTATATGAACTTATTGTAGTACCATGACACGAGTCCATACTTCGGTGCCACAAGAGATGACCCCGATTTCAGTTCCTGGGCCCATATTTTCGAAACTCTCTTAGTGCTAAGATAGTCGTAAGTGCCATACATTTGACATTGACTTACGACTATCTTAGCGCTAAGAGAGCTTCGAAAATATGAGCCCACAGCGGTCAATGGTCAAAATCGAACAGTGTTACATGTATGTACAAGGATAGCCGCTGACACGAGTCTTATTCATCACTAACAGCGTTCGATTAAACTATATTGAAGTGCCTACTTTATCAAAGCACTGGCGGCGTCAAATCGTCAATTATTATAATATGTGGTATCATTAGCACTCTCTGTAAATGGTTAACTTAAAAATGAGGCATACTTATCACAAATTGCTAAAGAAAGATGGCACGAAATGGTTTGAACTGGTTAAGAATATGACCACGGCAACGGGTTTAAGCTAACGTACTGAAGAGGGTGAACTTGGCGCACTTCAAACATCCATTATTGGGGACAGTGAACGCAGATCTTGACTATCTCCTTCTATTATATACCTCAAAGTCACGTCCATTAGAAAATTATGGCAAACATTTAGCAGTGTTTGCAAGCTTGTAGGGAAACACGACACGACTGTAGATTGCATAGGAAGAAACTGATAAGCGTCATGGAGGGTTTGTAGTGCTATTTGCAAGTCAGAGGTAAAGATTAGTGGAGTCTTCTGCTTCTTTATACTCCCGTTATAGGCGACCTGGACAGTACTGTTACCTTCCAGTTTCAATAGAAGGGAGCACGTTCCCGCTATCAGTCGTGAATTACAGTTATTAGGTTATGAAACGTGATTGATGAACGTGTTTAGATTTGGGTGAGGCAGGGGCCTGTGTTACCATCCCTTGCTTTACATCTAACACGATTTTGACCTCTTTTAAATTTGATAACTTTTGCTGCGCTAACGTTTCTTCAAATAAGATAATTAGTGCATTTAAAAGTCCACAGAAAAAAATAATTTTAGATCGAGAAGTGTATATTTATATTGATATATTTGTTTTGAGAAAGCACCGATGTTGAAATATTGTCATATATGATATTATAACCAATGGACATCTAAATTTAATTAAGGTACTTTTCATAACCAAAATGTATGTTCTTCACAGTGTTTAACAGACGCATCCTTGGATACCACGGTTTACTGCAATAATAAATTATCCAGTAAAGTCAATCAGTGTGCTTTAAATATTTATTCCCATTTGAATTTCTTAACAGTTGCAAACAAACACACCCTCCGTTTTGCGAGAGCCTCTAAGGTATAGTCAAAATCAATTGGCTAATGACGGTCAACAATTCGTAGAGAGACAATGATTGCTATCACAAGAGTGGTTGCTGTTCAGAAGTTCGGTAAATGTTTTAGTAAAGTTGATATATCATTTAAATGTACACACGTTGGATTAACAACAACAAGTAGTTGATCCCCCGCCGCAAAGTAATACTTCAAAATTGAAAAATAATGTCAGGATCAGAAAAACGACTTTGCCCTGAATTTTCCCTAAAAGAACGACTGGTGTAAGATAATGATGTGAATCCAATGAACAGTTCTTGTGATATCGATGCCCCTGACAAGCTACACATGTCGAAAAACTCAAAGTTCCACTGTGACCTTGAGAATAATGTCAAGGTCACCAAAGTCTGATCAGCCCTTTGTCTTCCCCAGGAGGTGCTTTGTGTAAGATATGGAGAGAATGCAGTGAATGGTTCTTGAGATATCCTGCTGACAAGGGTAAAATGACAAAGTCTCGTTGTGACCTTGAAATGAAGGTCAAGGTCACAAAACTATGTAGGAACATTACTCTCCCCATGATGAATCCATATCCAAAATATGAAAAGAATCCAGTGAATAGTATTTGAGTTATTCCATTTCGTACGGACATACGGCGATAAACGCGCGGCGGGGATAATTAAAATATATATTATTTTAAATCATATCCAACCTATTTTAAATCAATTAACTTTATGTCAACACAACTTGGAGTAACGCTATTTCAATTAGTTTATATACGGTTTTTTTACATAATCTTAAATCTATATTTTGTCATTGATATGTTCACTGGTTCTGTGGCCTTTAAACGTTATGAATAAAATACAGTTCATAGACGCAAACAAACCAGTCTCCTTGCCGAATGAAAGGTCAATATTCAGATTTCTTTTACTAAACGTTTATCCCTTTAAATGTTCTTTTGGCAAGAGAATAAATGGGGGAAAAGTTTCTTCCTTAGAAATATCTCCTACACATACATTACCAGACAGACACGGCAAACACAACCCCCACCAGCAGATACATAGGTCAATATTTAGATTGCTTTTGCTCAACGTTTAATAGAAGTTGTAAATTTTGCGTCTAGATAGCGACTGTCAGTGAAAGAGTTAGTGTTTCAATATCAGTTGCTCTGACGAAGTCGGGTGGAAAAATAGCATTAACCGACATCCAGGAATCTGTCCTAGGAATGTCGTTTGTAGCGAAGCCTGGTGGTTGAGTTTTTAAAGTGTTGGGACATTCAGTGCTGGTGATATGTCCCTGACTATATGTCTGGGTTCGAACCCCTGGTAACTGTAAATCTGCCATTCTCTCTCAACAGAATACCACAGTGTATTTCAGTACAGTACTGCTCATGGTTAGCATGGTGTTGTGAGCTCCCTGCAAATGTACTAGCAGCCGTGAAAAAAATTAAAAATCTTACTTCGTTTTTTCCTTATATAACTGATTATGATTATAATAGGTTAGATTACATACATGCTTTTTCAGAAAATCTTCCTGTTCTCATGTATACCACTTCTAAATGCACTTCAAAGACCTACAGTATATTAATTATTTATGAGTATTTTGGCAGATGGATGGTAAATTGAAAGTAAGACATAGAGTTTATTACTGAGGAAGTCATATGACGTCATACGAAACGATCTGACCTGTTCTAGTTCATATAAAAATGACCCAATTCATTTACGACGGACAGCAACAAGATATACTGTGTAAACTAACTTAAACAGCAAATTTGAAAATATAACAAATGCAAGAAAAGGTGTCTTTAAAAACCGATAAGGACGTAAATGTTTCATTTAAACACTTGTGTAAATCCTGTTATCCTCAAACATTTGGAATTTTCAGATGAAGACTAGGTAGAGTCTTAGCCTAGGTGACACGCCTTCTGTCTGTGTCTGTGAGCGACTCTGTGTTTCAATATAATCTGAAGTACAAAAGAAAGGTTTTATCATACATGCATGATTTCTAATTACAAATAACTCAAGTTTACGACGTCGTACTCTAAAACCGAAAAGTGCAGGCGTTTAGTCACCAGCCAAGGAATACTTTTAAAACACAACTGTTCATCGACACAATAAAGCCTCTTCTTTGTCAAAATCAGTAAATGTGCCTCGCAAAACATTTAAAAAATAATAGGGGTCATATTGATGTAAATTTCATTTCTAACTAAACATTACCCAGTCACCAATGGCATTGATTCACACTACTGCAGATATGTGTTATTGCATCATGCCTTAAAGGGGCAGTAGCACGTTTTCCCGCTGAAATAAGTCGTTGAAAAGTATTTGAAAAATAATGTCACCAATAGTTTAACACCCTTCTCTCTTCGGAAGAGACAGGTAAAAACGACTGTAAATGGTTCCGTAAAGCCATCGGACTCGTTTCTGTCACCCGAAATAATAAATTGTGTTCACAATAAAATGGCCGCCATGCAGTTTTTGCTTTAAACGCAACACCGTTATTACCACTACGGATAACTGGTTTGTGTACTAAGATGTTTAACCCATTACAGTAAATATAAATTATAAAAACTACCATTATAAACGGGAAATATGAAAAAATAAAATTTGCAAAAAACGTGCAACTGCCCCTTTAAAAATGAGGTGTGTACTTCCTTTTTACTTCAGTTCAGATGTCGTCTTCCAACAACCAGACACTGTGAGTCACCTACACGTGACGTTCAGATAAAGGAACAGATCAATTTTAGGGGGATTTTTCAAAGCAACTTGCCTTCATGATTATTGTTTCAATGACAAAGTCTTTCTATCAAGTTTATTATGGAATCTAGACGACCTGTGCGAGACGTCGACAAAGCATTCAGTAGTGTCTGTTTTCAGACGTGAGATGAAATGATAACCATTTCTAACATTTGTGATTAATTTTTCTACTCTATATATATTTATATATATAATATATATGCAACCTGGAATAGCCATATGTCCTTGTTACGGATCTCAACGAAATAAATACATTGTGTGGTTTTATATTGATGTACTGTTTAGTAGATTTACTAGGGTATTTCATTAAATCAATTCCTATGACTGTGTAAATTTGAATTCGAGCAATTTATTGTGGGGCATAAGAAAATAGGATGACCTACATTCCACCTGATGAAGGAGCAAGCATATACTCCGAAACGTCGAGTGTGTGTTCACTATAAAGAAGTTACTTTACAAAAAAATATTTGCTTATGTATTCCAGTCCTAAATGCCCTTAAAGGTTCTAACTAAGTTCCCATGCTCTAATGTTCGGTGTTGAGCGACATCCAGATTTACGTCATCCAGTATAAAACGTCCAGCGTGTATACACAATGTTTATCATAATACGATGACTCAAAATTTAATAGATATGATAGCTCACGTATGTTAAATTAGAAGAAGTTACTGTAATGACACT
The DNA here is from genome assembly GCA_936450465.1 of Gibbula magus. NCBI lineage: Eukaryota > Metazoa > Mollusca > Gastropoda > Trochida > Trochidae > Gibbula > Gibbula magus. The sequence continues at coordinate 61,415,374 of OW388302.1, forward strand.
AAAATAGATGTGTTTAAATGCATTTTAACGTCCTCATAACGTCATATTTATCTACCGTGTATAATGTGTCTAAATAACTAGACAGAAAACCAAGGTGTAACTATGATTGAAGTTAATAAAAAAGTATGTTTGGAATGGTAACAAGTAGAGAAAACACTCAGGTATATTGTATACTGAGGTACAAAAGAAACCTTACACCCTATTGTTTCACTCATTGGTGAAAATGACAAAACAAATTGACATGATAGAACCGGGATATTATTTAATGTTCAAATAATGATTCGGCAAACAATCATACTCGAGCTCGTTTTTTTCAAACATGCAGAGTTAGAGTCACTGAAAGGACCAAGGGGTATAAAATCATTGTTACACCAACATGACCCCTACCATTTTTAAAATGTTGTAAATATGTGCAGAATGAGGCACATTTATTGATTTTCACTTAGCAGAGATCTTATATGTCGATGAACAGTTGTGTTTTATCCAAATTCATTTTGGAAGTATTTATGAATTTAAAATTTATTTTTTTCCACAAATAAAAATAAAACCACATAGAATTATTCCTTGGCTGATGACTAAACGCCTGCACTTTTTAATTTTAGAGTACGATTTCGGTAGGTATATGTAATTGAAAATGAAACATATGATAAAACAACTGAGGTGTAAAGTTTCTTTTGTACCTCAGTTTAGTATGTCACTATGTAATTTTAGACAATAAAAATGTCTTTTGAGAAAAAATCTTGTTTTTGATAAATTCCACTGTTTGTTTGTATCCTCGTGTTTCTGTCTCACTAAATAAACATGGCTATATTGACAATCTCTTGTGTTTTTATTTCCCTGCACTTGTGTTTAATTGGGACACAAAGTTGTGTAAACATGTAAGAAAGGGATCACATATTTACATTAGTTCTTTAAGCAAACGACCAACATTATGGTATGTTTGTATTAATATTGACAAAACCTTTATAAGGAATAAATTGTCAATATCATAATTGTGACGTCATTAGTAGTACACAAACCTGTTTTTATAACAGGAGAGACAATCCACTTGTATTTACATAATCGGAAATGATCCAGACAGACAAAACTTTGCAAAAGTGCTCCTGCAGACTTATATAATAAACTGTGTTTAAAAGGTAAAAAAGTAACGTTAATATATGCGAACAGGGAGGGAGGGTAACACAGATATATCACCATATATGTACGTAGTTAGATAAGCATACGACGTGAGATATATGGGACGTCATGTTAGCCGACAAGAACAAAAGAAGTGATACAGAAAGAGAAATAGAAAGTGAAAGAGAGAGACGTGATGTCATAAACATTGCAATGACGTCACCTTTCAAATAGAGAGAGAGAGAGAGGGGGGGGGGGGTGAATAGAGCCATTTTAACAGAGAGACCGTAAACGAGGTAATGTGATATAGACAGAGATAATGTGATATAGACAGATATAATGTGATATAGACAGAGATAATGTGATATCGACATAAATAATGAAATATAGATATAGATAATGAGATATAGACATGGATAATGAGATATAGATATAGAGATAATGAGATATAGACAGAGATAAGTGGTATAGTGGTTAGTGTGCTGGCCTCTCACGCCACAGCCAGCGAGTCATAGACCGAGGGAGATTTGGATTGTGAGAAAGAGACATAGCCGGAGATAACTGTATATAGACAAAGAAAAAGTGAAATGCATGTACCATGTCACTATTGTCCTAAGTTATGTAAAGAACACAACGTTATAAATGCAAGATTACTTTCAAAGTATTTTCAATCCACGTCCGCCCCATACTTACTTTTCAATATCACGGAAGTTAACCATGACAAAGTATAGCCACTTATGACAATGCAAAACCCGCTTCTCCCACCCCGCTCATTATTTATTTCACCCATTGCGGTTGTCAGACCAAGTATTATATCTCTTACACAGTGAGTCATTCAACTTTAAGGGTTTTCAGAAGAACCGTTAGCTTCGAGTGTACGTGGTTTGTTTGAAGGGAGTGCATGATTGGAACGATATTGGTTTCATCCTGTGAGTCAGAAGAAAGGGGAGTTTATAGTCAACAGTTAAAGTGATAGTACGACAGGTCTATTTTTTTTAGGAAAGCCAATATCTATGGAGAGCCAACTTCTTCATTACAATGAAAGCGACCACACCACCGAGACTGTATAACAGATTCAACGTTTCAACGACATTGTACTGATTCGGAAACTTGACATACTGAGTTTAAGTAGATGATGTGGAACGTACAGTGATTGCCCGAGGGTCTACACCTTAAGCTTGCTTTAGACACACATAGGTTCTTTAAGTTCCACATCGTAATTCGTGTAAACCATATTAGTTCTTTCAGTGAGAAATTATAAATATGCAATGTATTCTGATAAAAGTGTCATTTTCACAAACACGTTAGATTTCTCAAATGTTGTTCAATACATTTTAGTAATCTATGTTGAATCGCGTTTCATTCTCAGCACGACCCAAGGGTAATTCAAAAATTAAATTACAGTTTATTTGAATACGAATGGGAACAAGGAACAACGGTATAATGGATATGGTGTATATAGGACATAAACATTTGAATATTTATCTATGATTCATAAAATTATTTACAAATACTCGAATCTTCGTGGTGTCAATTTGTATTGTATGCCTTGGAGGAAATAACCCAATCTGGCATACAAATTACAGAATATATAAAATTTCAAATGTACAGTGTGCAACATTTGTCTCTGTATACATGTGAAGTCACTGTGAAGTCACGGAATATAATTTCAAAGAGTTCCTTCTGTGTACATGTGACCTTGACCCGTGACCTCAGTTTGCTGACATGTGACCTATGAACTCGTTTGTTAGAGCCCTGACCCTCACCCTTGTCATTACACGTATATTGTGGTGCATTCATAACTGACAAAAGGTTGGTTAAGCGCAGTAAGATAACCCTTGCTGTCGCTCGGGTATTGTCAACCTCCGATCTTATTGTAAAGTCGTATGATACATATGCTCATGTATTAGTGTAAATAGATTTCACATCTTAGCATAGCATCATATTGTATATTACATTTCGCCTATAACCTGAAAGCTTTAGTTTGTCATGGCATAATCCTTCAACTGGTAATTTGCATGAAAAGTTTCAACATGTGAACTTTTTATGGTGGTACCTTTGTTGAGTTTATGTCAATGAAAAGGTGTCAAAATCAAGAAACAAAAGCTTTAACTAAAACGATGACAAACGCCTACGAATGGAGCAATATACAACTTTGTAGTGCACTAAATGTAACACAACAGGACAAAAGACGACACAATACCAACACCTAGAATATTTGCACTTGACTCCACAAACCAACTGGATACAGTTGTACTGAAGTGTATAGAAAATCCTAGTAAACAACGCGTACATAATCACCTCACATTTACTTTACACAACAAATTACGCACATAAAATCAATACACATATTTTGCAACATATTTTGCTTTTCTGAAATCTTTCGTATTTGTATCGTATTTCATAGATTAACAATCAATCACTCGCCGACGTCAATCACACTTTCAATATCTCGTGAAACATACAGGTGCCCGACATTCCTGCACGTGAAATCAATGCAAAACTCGGGAGCCGTCAATCACTTGAAATACACAACAATCCGATAAAGGATCGCGGTCTTTGCAGGCATTTCATTGTCCGGGTGGAAGGCTTTTTAGACGGAGCTTGGAATAAATTACCGCAAAATCGATTTCTTTTCACTGGCGATGGTCGAGGGTGATTGTAATGTATGGGAAACGCTAAACAAGGAGTTTATTCTCAGCTAGTGATCCATTTAACACGCATTTCGATTCTGAAGTAAATAAATTTGTCATGTGATGATGAATGAAACAGGAATTTTAGGAATTGGTTTCAAATAAAGAATTCAATCCTAAAATTTTGTTAAAATAACATCCATGTATTCTTAATCAATAAAACATTGGAATGGAATTTGTTTCATTTCGTTTATTGATAAATAGAGGATTGTTGTCATTTCTCGTCGAATACCATATATATCTCATCGAGTGAAGTAGAAATGTATATTTTCACGAGTGGCGCAGCCACGAGTGTAAATATATTAGTTCTTCTTCACGAGATGAGATATACATGGTATTCGACGAGACATGTCAATTGTTCTATTTATTAGATTTAGCAAACCATGCGTATAGTTGGTAAATGACGTTCATTTTGTAAACGGAGCCTCCGAGATGGCCTTCCTTTCCACGGCCATCCTATGACGTCATCCTATTGGAACGATTACGTCATGTGATTGAAAGTGTTATTTCACTGAGTGAAAATACGGATTTCACCACTGAAAGCGAATAAACTATCGCAATTGTTAGCCTCAATCTACTATCGCAATACTCCCTTTTGGGTCAATAGTCACCCTCACATTATATATCAGGTTGTACAATTTTATATCATATATAGAGATATACGGATGTATATTATAGATTATTGATTTATACCATTTGTAGATTATCTGATATGCCACAAAATAAACTGAGGTACAAAATAAACTTGACACCTCAGTTGGTTGTATCATATGTTTCATTTTCAATTACACATGTACATATCTTATGTTTCCGAAGTCGTACTCTAAAACTGAAAAGTGCAGGCCTATAGTCATCAGCCAAGGAATAATTCTATGTGGTTTTAATTTTTTTGGGAAAAGAATTAACTTTTAAATTCATAAATTCTTTCAAAATGAATTTGGATAAAACACAACTGTTCTTCGACATATAAGACATCTGCTAAGTGAAAACAATAAATGTGCCTCATTAAGCAAACACTTACAACAATATAAACATGGTAGGGACATGTTGGTGACCGCTTGGTCCTTTCACTGACTCTAACTCTGCATGTTTGAAAAAAAACGAGTATGATTGTTTGCCGAATCAGTCAACATTGAACATTAAATACTATCCCGGTTCTATAATATCAATTTATTTTTACTGCATGAGTGAAACAATAGGGTGTACAGTTTCTTTTGTACCTCAGTTTAGTATACAACGATAACAACGCATCTCCTCTGTACTACTTTTGAACGAAATCTGGTGATTTTCAGGCTCAAGAAGCTAGACTTTCACAAACTCTCTGTTACCCTTTTCTTCAAGGGCAGGGTTACCCCGAATCGGGGAGCAGCGTCTATTCGCTCTCCACCCTTATCTATTCACGTTGACCCTAAATAACCCAGAGGGTAAATAGGCCTATAAATTCCGCTGCTGTTTTGTACGTGTATGAAGTCCTATAGGCGCGTGAAGTGTCCTTATCTTTGCCTGTACAATTAGATTTGCATTGCTTTAGACAGATGTAATCTGCTACAAGTCAGGACACGGAGCTTTTTACGTGTGGGTTATGATTGTTGAATAGTGTAATGTTCTACATGGCATGCTGTGGCGTGTTTTGGTCAATGATCTTGATGTGATACTAGGTTGGCAAGTGTAAAATATACACTTTCGTTTATTTACATCTTATTTTTTTCAACTTTTCTTTTCGTCATTTATTTCTAAAATGTTTTATATTTCAAATTCGCTTGGGGATATGTGTAGAAACGCTATGTTGTAGACGGTTTGAATTAATCGAACTAGCCGGGGTGACGGGGTCACTGTTTCATACTATGGAGCTGATAATGAAATAATTCTAGTTAACAACGCCAAGAAATGTTTTTCAATAAGTTTGAAGAAGAATTTATTTCAAGTTTCAGGCCACAGGCCCATAGAACATACATATGATACAAATTTCATACAATTATTTAAAACAATAAATATTACATTACTTATTGTTGAATGACTCTCGCAGTTTAAAAGCATGAAAAAGATATTCTGATAGTTGTGTAACATTATGTTTAACATAAGTTTAACATAAGTTTAAAGGACGATTTTCAACTGTAACCAAATCGTGCGGATAAACGGGGTCTCACTGTATATGTAAATTATCCTCAACAATGTCAAATATGAACATTGTATACATATACACTGTGCATAATAAGATATATCTCACAACTGCTTATGGTTGACACTATCTACTAAGTATAGTTTTAGATTAAATGAATATATGGAAATGCGACATAATGAGTGTATTTCGTACGTTGTCACACAATACTTTGCAAATAAACTTTTTAAATATCAGTCTTAAGTAATTCTTCATCATCATGCCTACACTTCCATTTACATCATTCGTCCATTTTCTAAAAGAAATCAACATTATCAGAACACTCACAATCAATCAAAATTGAAAATTCCCTTTGCTATGATATGTATAATGACTTATTAATTAAGCAGCCTTTTTAAATTCAGCTCTACCATTATTGGCAATATCCCCTAAATTTGGGGATAAATTTCACTATAGTCGGGGTACATACAAGATAGCCCTCTTTGTAAAGTGGTGTCATAACATCTTTAAGGGGTTTGATTGGCTGACGAAGATATTTGGCATTACCTGGGCTACTTTATTCGATCATAAAACGAAAGTTCGTGAATTTTCAACGACACCTGTTACTTATGTCATTCTTCAGTTTCTTCATGTACTCATACAATCATCGATTTTACTGCTAAACCGGAAAGATTAATAATATCAAGATGATCAAATATAAACTGATGATTAGGATTTTTCAGTGCAACAAGATACTGAAGTCATATTGATAAGTAAGAAACCAAATCATATTTGAAGCGCATATCTTTGGAACCGAGACTGATACCCAGAGGTGTCAAACAAAACCGTCCTCTGTCCTAGTTGCTGTGACGTAGCATATCCTAAAATAGCAATCTGCAGCTGTTTCAAACTCTGGACACCACCCTCTGCAAGCCTTGCGTGTTTACATCAGATTTCATATGATGGTTATATAGACAGATTGTTTATTTCGTTTCACAAAATTTTCAAATGTACAAACATAAAATCAAGATTGGGAGTTTGCTTGTTTGCCTGGTTTTGTAGTTACTGCTCAAAATATGGGTGTCACTTACTTTCCTGCCAAACTCTAAATGTCCTTCAGAGAGATGCACAAACATACTCATTACATCGATATCAAAGAAACAACTTTAGTGACTTAAGAGAGGATATTCGCACACAACCAATAATTATAACCTAAACAAGAGGTAAGTGATTACTTTGAAACAAAATCCACTTGACCACGATATTTGTCTGTTTGACCAGTTGATGTTTTAGCCTTCCCATTAATTACCTGGTCAGAATATCGGTAAACATTCAACTTGGAGTATGCATCTGTTAACCTTGACTTCTAGCCGGGTGGAATGTTTACACGCATGATATTTGAACATGTTGTCTTGTACAGTATTCTCGCCCCATGAAGGTTTCTCAAGTCAGTTTTCACCACGTTACCCCTAAATCATATTTCTCAAGTCAGTTTTCACCACGTTACCCCTAAATCATATTTCTAAAGTCAGTTTTCACCACGTTACCCCTAAATCATATTTCTCAAGTCAGTTTTCACCACGTTACCCCTAAATCATATTTCTCAAATCAGTTTTCACCACGTTACCCCTAAATCATATTTCTAAAGTCAGTTTTCACCACGTTACCCCTAAATCATATTTCTCAAGTCAGTTTTCACCACGTTACCCCTAAATCATATTTCTCAAGTCAGTTTTCACCACGTTACCCCTAAATCATATTTCTCAGGTCAGTTTTCACCACGTTACCCATAAATCATATTTCTCAAGTCAGTTTTCACCACGTTACCCCTAAATCATATTTCTCAAGTCAGTTTTCACCACGTTACCCCTAAATCATATTTCTCAAGTCAGTTTTCACCACGTTACCCCTAAATCATATTTCTCAGGTCAGTTTTCACCACGTTACCCATAAATCATATTTCTCAAGTCAGTTTTCACCACGTTACCCCTAAATCATATTTCTCAAGTCAGTTTTCACCACGTTACCTCTAAATCATATTTCTCAAATCAGTTTTCACCACGTTACCCCTAAATCATATTTCTCAAGTCAGTTTTCACCACGTTACCCCTAAATCATATTTCTCAAGTCAGTTTTCACCACGTTACCCCTAAATCGTATTTCTCAAGTCAGTTTTCACCACGTTACCCCTAAATCGTATTTCTCAAGTCAGTTTTCACCACGTTACCCCTAAATCGTATTTCTCAAGTCAGTTTTCACCACGTTACCCCTAAATCATATTTATTAAGTCAGTTTTCATCACGTTACCCATAAATCATATTTCTCAAGTCAGTTTTCACCACGTTTCCCCTAAATCATATTTCTCAAGTCAGTTTTCACCACGTTACCCCTAAATCATATTTCTCAAGTCAGTTTTCACCAGGTTACCCCTAAATCATATTTCTCAAGTCAGGTTTCACCACGTTACCCCTAAATCATATTTCTCAAGTCAGTTTTCACCACGTTACCCCTAAATCGTATTTCTCAAGTCAGTTTTCACCACGTTACCCCTAAATCATATTTCTCCATTCTTGCAAAATCCATTGAGGTGAACATTTGCAAATGTCTTTATTTCTATCCAATCAAAAAATGTCTTACATCTCTGACTGGCGTCTGCCTGAATGTGTGCGCATAAAAAAGGGAAGTAACCCCAGTCTTCTTCGACGTTTCCGGAATATACCTATAATGCTCATCTTGAAACACCGCCGCTGATTGCACAACTAACTGAAATTGAAACCATCAGGATACCCTTTTATTGGCCAATATCATTTCTCGAGCAGGAGAATCACGTGCAATGTATGATCTGCTTTCAGTTAGATGAAACTATCGTGCAATTCGTGCCATCATTTCGTAGAAACTTAATTGGCATGTTTTGAAACAAAAAAACTTTCACATAAATGGTAGCACACATGTCATAAACTACCAAAACACGTGCCATCTGTACAATGCTGACGGTGAAATACAACAGTCTGTCATGTATACAATTAACTTAAGAGAACAATGAATTGTGAAGTAGCACAATCGACACTTAACAATTTGACGCCTACTTTATGTCCAGTCATGAGCAGGTATAGGTTTTACCTGACCTTGGGACGCCTGTTTACACTCACGTGGTCGGGAGCAGTCGATTGGAGTAGACCAAACATTACAATGTAGACTTAAATACATATTATATAGATATGTGCACCACACAGTCACGTAGTGTCGAAACCAAAGGACGGGGAAAGATATGCAATCGACGATCAAACCGCTATATTTATATAAAAAAATTAGTATCAATGCTCAATTTGCTCGTCGATTGCATGTTTTAATAATATGTGCAACATACATATAGTGTCGAAATCTATGGAGGGAAATAAATGTATATATACAATCGACGAGTAAACCTTACAATAAAACTGCATTAGTATTAGGGGTTGCTTGTCGATTGCACACGTTTTTTCTTCCTTTCGGTGCGACAATACATGTCCGTGTGATGCAAACTCAAATTCATTAAATCGAGTGTGAACATTTGGGAGTTTATTCTTAGATTGTTGAAATCCTCTTTTCACCAGGTCTTGATGACGTCATTCACCTCATGACATGGTAGTTTCTAAACATGCTAATTATTGTCTTATGTATTGATAGCGAAAATATATGATCATAGAATGCCTTATTGAGGTGTGTGGTTGTAATCTTTTTCCGATAACAAAAACATTATCCGCTTTGACACATGTAAAATGGTGGACCGTAGACAAATTCATCCACCATTAACACTTATTTTCAAAGAAATTTCGATATCAAAACATCATTATGTGCTACAAAACACATTTCCCAAAATGATATTCAATTATATAACCACCATTATCCCCAGAATTATCAATTTCAAACTTTTATTTGTCATTACGACACCATCATCCAAGTTAGTGTGGTAGTCCCTGCTTCTTAATGTTGCACTTCACGCAATGTCATCCCCGAAATATTCAAATTTATACCGTCTGGCCAAAGTCATTTCCTTATGGGCGAAAATAATCAATGAAATAAAACAAAAGCTTGCTCTTGTAGTCTTGGAATATGGGCGAACTACAGGAAGTCACCTAAGATGCTATATGGATGTGTTGTCGTTGCTATGACGACGGTTCCTGGGGTCCATTGTTATGGTTCCGAGGTCCTTGACCTTTTCAATAAAAATTGATATTTTTTTCCTCGCGGTTGACCATTATTGAATAAACGTATGTTATGATAGAGCTGTATATAATCAATCGTATACGGTGACTGGATACATTGTGTAGAGTTTTGTGAGATAAGAATTAATGTTGATGGACTCTTTCAATATATACAATTTGTTAATTCTTTTCGTGCAACATTCAACAGTTTCTCTTTAACATCAAATTGATTTCTGTATATACATGTACATTACAGTGAGAAATGCCAGAAACAAATTTCAAGGAGCATAAAAGGGAAAGTATATCTGGTGTATTGTCTTCTCACGAGTGTATATTTGGTAAAATGTATGGTGAAATGAGTGTGCACTTTGGGTGAAAAGTACCAAATTTTGCACACAGATAGCTGGTCTGGTGATAAATTTGGTCTGAGGCAAATACATATATGAAGTAAATTTCGATCCAAGATGGCCGCTAAATTCAAAATGGCAGCCACTGTAAAAACTTACCTATTTTTACATGTGTCTACATATTAAAATGACCCAACTATACAAGTTTATTGTCTGGTGATAAAATTTTGTGTTTGAGACCCAAGTCAATTTCGATCCAAGATGGCCGCTAAATTTAAAACTTACCTTTTTTTTACATACATTTCTATATTTCTACATTTTGAAATGACCCACCTGTACAATTTTATGTGAAGGTACAAATAGTTCATCATCGTACACGTAGTACATGTAGTCCTAAATGGAAAATGTCAACTACGTAAATCACTCAGGTGGACACTACAAGCCTCTCAACTTGTCCTTTATTATGGGCTACTACAAACTTATTAGAAAAAACATTATTGTCTCCGTTTTGTTCATCATTTGCTTGTTAATTTGAATGTTCATTTTCAAACACAGAAGGCATCAGACTGTATCTTTCTCAAACGGGCACTTTTGAAACGTTGTTCTTCAATATAGCGCTTTACTGTTCCAAACATTCAAAGCTACATAAACGTACGTGTCCAATGCAATGCAAATGCAATTGTACAGGCAAAAACTACTACTATGTGTGTGAAGACCTCCGAAATAAACTGTCAAATTACATTATACATAACTTAAATACACTGCTACATTATAAATACAAATTACATTGTACATAACTTAAATACACTGTTACATTATAAATACAAATTACATTATACATAACTTAAACATCAAATACAGAAACGTTATCTGTTTAAAACAATCGTGAGACTTTACTTTATTAACATATTATAATTTGATTAAAACATGGTTTCAGTGTGCGAGGATCCCGAAGAACACTTTGGATACAGGTATAATCGCAATAAAACCTTCAAACCACAACACAACACAGTTAACTGCCTTCAACATAAAGCATAGCTTGAAGTCGCACCTCAAAACTGATATATAATTATGTTACGCCACAAGGAATTCTACGTTATGGTTTATAAAATATGACATGATTATTTCTGCTCCGGCGAACGTGCTTCTTTCTTTGTCTGCTCAGTGATATTTTATTACATATGGATTACGGCTCCAATAAAAATCGAAAAGACGTTTTTCTCATTTCTGATAAAATGAATATATTCAAATATTACATTCAATCAGTAGGTTTTTGAACATTAAACGACAATAAAACATATGTAAAATAGGTTCCTCTTTCTAAATCACATGAAGCTATAATCATATTTAAAACATTTTCAATTTTAACTTTAATTTCACACTGTGTGGTGAGGGACTTAATTTTTACGCGTGAATTTTTATTTATGTTTTATCATTCATAATAAATATGAATTTGTTGAGACAACAATATTTAAGATGTTTTTTAACAAAAGAGATATCACATTCGTATTCCATTGAGTACATATACATGTACATATTAAAAAATCAATTCAATAGAATTTGAAATGAAGTCCACGTCGCGGACACCCACACCGAAATGTTTTTCATCATCTGACTAAAACCTTTCAAAAATCGGTCATGCAAAGTTGATGAAATTGACATTCTAGGTCCGAATATATATATATATATATGGTATATAAAGTAATTGATCAAAGGGCTCACATTACTCAATTAGGTTCGCGTATAAATATTTCTGTATCAAAAATAAGACAAAAGGTAATACAGAATGATAGACTTATTAACTGTTTTCTGGTCAATGAATTTAAAGTGATCAAGGGTATTCTGGTAATGAAACAGGAGTTTTATTCTCTCACCAGTCATTATTTACTCACGTAGGTTTGGAGAGAATTGGTATTAGGTATATTCAAACCATAGATGATACACCGAACATATACACAAGATGATGATTCAATATCCCGACTTTCATTAGCTGAATCTTGAATGTAGCTAAGAGAACATACCGGTATTCCGTTTTCCCTATCGTTTCCACTACATTAGCTATCTTGAATGCAGCCCTTCAATTGTTTCGTTTTCACGTAAACAGCGAACAAAAGCACCTATACATGATTATTGTTCCATACATCAAGGTTGGTTGAGACAAGTCTATCGGTTTTTAGTTAATCTCCAGAAACTATTTCTAACTTTTGTTTCAATGGAAACATTTAACATGGAAAAATGGAAAATCCCAAGGATTGAAAACCCGAAAGGAACGTTGAGGTAGTCTTTCCGTGTTTTTGTTTTTCTCCGGGAAATAAATTCAAAGTAGCGTTTAAATGAAAACGGCCAACAATAAACGTGTCTATAGAGCTGAGTTTTGTTGCACGGGATTCATTCCGGCATCCCCGAGATCTCGTTATGTCTCATAGGATCTCGGCTGTCTCTGTGTCTCATGGTACCTTTTACAACGTTGAACGTTTTTAAACGTTGAAACCCAAAAGCTACATCTACACAAGATTATTGTTTCACATTCCAAGTTTGGTTCAAATAGGCCTGACTGTGTCTTTTCTGCTCAGGAACATTTCATTTCTATTACCTTGCAATCCTGTGCAGGCCGCGTGCAGTCCGTGTAATTCGTGCAGTCCGTGTAATTCGTGCAGTACGTTGTATCCGTGCATTACAGACATTCTCGTGATCGTTTAAATACCGTGAAATCTCAAAGTCATGCTTCCTTAATCTGACATCACGAAGTTGACTAATGTCACTAGCTGTTGATATACTAGAACCTGGACTAAATTAGATAACTCGCATTTCGCTACTGTATTTAGAACTTCGTGTCGGTCAACGTACATAAAGATCCAGTTTTCTAGACAAAATTCGTGCACTTTTTTCATGTTTTTGTTACTAAAATAATATCAGTACTTACCCCGCCATAAGTTCAAGGTTTGTTTACTCTCTCGAGGACACAATTAAAGAGAGGGTTCGCTCGGTGTTTTGTTTTAGCATCACGTGAATGAGTAAAACGTTTTATTTTTAATGATTTTAATAAATATAACCATTCTATTCAAAACAGATCTATTGGTAGATTATCCACAAAGTAAAAAAATAATCTATCATTATAAACAACATTTACCTCCTGACATAAGTGACATGGCTGTCGTCAATAAAGCGCATGCGCTGAGCCCTGTATTGGCACAGTTTTTCTACTTTCGATGAAGACGTCGAAAAGTTTTGGTCTTGGCAGTAAACACTGGATTTGTGCAATACATTATTATTTAGCTGTTAATTGATTTATTGATGTCGATACTTTATAATGTTTCGGTATATAATGTATGGCCTTGAAACTGTACCAGCACAACCACACTAATAGATATATAGAGAATCTCACCCAAGTGTCTTCTGATATCAAATATATCAACACTCGTTGATAAAAGTTATAAATATTCGAGCCCCCCATCTTGCCCCATCGCCTACTTCTATCCCTTCTCCCTTTGCAATTTCTCTTGACTTAAATCGCCCTATACCTCATATCAACAAAATCAACAGATTCATCTTCCACCTGGAAACATCTCTCAAACCATCTTCACACCTCACCTTACCTAATATGCATCTGCACCCCCTCCCTTTCTCAACCCCCAACCCTCCCTTTCTCAACCCCCAACCCTCCCTTTCTCAACCCCCACCCTCCCTTTCTCAACCCCCAACCCTCCCTTTCTCAACCCCCAACCCTCCCTTTCTCAATCTATCCCTACGCCTCCTCATTTTCAATCAGTGACTTGCACGAGCCGCACGCATGTCCTGGCGCAACGAAGCGTGCGTCGCGGTGTGCGAGCACCAGTTTAACGTCCTTTGTGATCCAGCACCCCGTTCTGCTCTGACGAGTTGGGTATGACGCGATTACCGTTAGAATACGTTGCGCTGTATTACAGAGCCTGGAGGCATGGCGGAAATGACAAAATAATGATGATTGTCATAATACATTACTATCAGCACATATCGCTAACTTCTGTGGTATAAGTTAATGACGATTTTCCATTTAGAAGGTATAGACAACATCGTGATAAAGGATCGGCACATATCTTATTAATGAACTGCATGTTTTATGATGATGGAATGCTGGACTAGTTTGTTTGAAGACGGTTTGCATTTGAAAAGAAACTACCATTAATCGCCGTTATGGGCTTTCAGAAATACATTTCACGAACTGGTCGGCAACGGACACAAAGTCTATAGCTTACATGTCATCGACATTTCATAAATGTTAAAATGGGTGGGTGATAAAATTCGATTACTGATCAACCGTATGCCCCACGTCTTCACCCACGTGCGAGCCTTGTTTCTATATCAATGTAATGCATATCTCGTTTAGAAATCCACTCAATAATTTCAACGAAATCATTACGGTGTGAAACAGAAAAATAATTTTCTCAATAATTATTCGGAGCTCCTTTAACAAATCAACCCTAAGACTACTTTAGTGCTTTGTGACAAATCCACCTCAGTGCTTTGTGAACGGATGCTGTGGTCAATAGTAAAATATAAGATGTGCAGTTTACCATTATACGAACATTCCTTGCATCTAGTCTATGATGTAGTGGTTGTTCTATCTTATATGTACCTCTTTGCAAGATCGAACTGATTTTATTACATTTTGAAACCGTGCTATATGTTTATATAATTATCGCTTTTTAATACAGAAATGTGTAATTTGTGTATGCGTGCATCAACTTAACATTTTTTAACAATTTTGAACCGTAAACGTAACTATGCAATGTGTGTTTCCTCTAAAGGTAATCATTTATCATTGGTTAATGGTGAAATGCCAATTACAACTATATGCATACCTAATTACAACTATATGCATACCTAAATATAATTCTCAATAGTTCCGAAATCAGTTGACATATATTCATTTTGGCAATACCATAACATAACGGCATAGCTTGCAAACATAGCAAAGAAACCTGCACAAGTACAAACAACCACGGAAAGATCAAAACCTATTTACATATTTTCAACGGTATGGATACTGCATTGAACGCTCTACTGTGCGTGTCGTGAGTCGGCCTCTTAAAGGTACTGCATTCGAGAAAGATATAGGTATATTCAAGTTTGTCACCTGATAGGTGAACAGCGTATTTCACAGGTAGACGGTAATAAAGGGGCAGGTAACACAACACCTTGCATTGTACCACATAACGGGAGCCCTGCAGTGAAGCACGAGGTTAACACCCGTATATACCTACACATACACCATACATTGAGACAACCCAGGCTGGTATATGGAGATTCAGCTTTGGAACTCAGAAACCATGAGACTCAACTGAGACATAACGGGTTCTACAAGTGAACTAACTACGTGGCTGACAGTCTGATATGGAGAGGCATTGGGAGATTCTTACTGGTTTACATTGTTGATTTTACACGTAGGTGAGGCATAAGAGACCAGAGACAATATGTGTGTATATATATATATAGAGATATACGTACACAGAGCATAGCAGCAGAGATATGCTTAATTGGATAATGACTTCAACGCATTAGATTTAACGTTTGAATTGGGGACCTTCGAAATAAACACTTTAATGTAGTACTATGTTATGATATCGTTCACGAGGTATAAAGAGTTTGCATATAGAACGTATATCAAATGAGAGAATGCGTGTTTTCCTGTGTGAACTACGTTGCTTATTAAAACGCCACGAGACAAAGCAACATCACAGGAGAAATATGGTATCTCCCTAGTGAAGAACCCGGTGAACACTCCCTAACAGAATAATGAGATTTACTGCATGGTTACATTTTTGTATAAATGGTACCATGAGACACAGAGACAGCCGAGATCCTATGAGAGATAACGAGATCTCGGGGATGCCGGACTGAACCCCGTGCAACAAAACTCAGCTCTATAGACACCAAGAAACCTGGCTTGATGATTATCTTAAGTTTATATCAGATATATGTATTTGTAATCGCATTTCGCAAAGCTGCAAAATGATAAGTTATTGACAATTCTAGATATATAAGCATATCATTCTCTTCATGACATATAAATACATAACAAATTGCATCGTCCTTCACGACAAAACGATGTTGTCAATATTAATCTGATTGAACCCCCGTGGTTGACAACCGACCACAACAGACTGATATATACAACACAGCTATCTGGACGGTACCGCAATATAGTGAGTGAGTGAGTGAGTTTTTGCTTAACGCCGCTTCGGCAGTATTGCAGCCATTAACGGCGAGTACCGCAATATACTTATAGACGTTACGAATGAGGGTTACTGATATAAGTCACTTCCTGAAAATATTCTACTTATGCCTGAGATACAATCACAGCTGATACGCAAAACTAAAGTTCTGCTGGGGTACAACAAGGTTGTTCCCTAGACAATATCATATTACTAACAACCGTTATGATTTGTATATGATAACCGTGCTAGTGTGTTACATCCCTTCGAGCATATATTCCACCTATACACAACTCATAACATCACAGCTGATACGTTATAACTATAAGCTGTCAGTTGGGGTACCGCGGGGTTATATTCTTAACCCCGTCTTTTTCCTAAAAAACGTTATTAACTTTGGCATGTGTGTCCCTTCGTGGACATAATATTTATATCAACAAAACCTTATATAATCACACCATACATCTGACACGGTGACTATGCGTGGTCTTTTGCGAGCCTGTCATTTTTATCAAACTTAACATATCTTAACATACAATGTAACTATTTAAATGAGTATTGCGGAGCACATGTGTTTGTTATGGTAATGATTGGAAGGAGTTCGCCAAATACATAACTTATTCATTAATGCCTGTATATCTGCACAAAGTATATTTGTAATTTTCACCAATGATACTTTACCAAGGTACATTATATGAACGTATGTATCAATTACATTTAGCATAACATGCAAATATTTCACCTTCTCCTACACTTTATTGTTCTTCAAAAACATCATTACTCATTTCATATGCTTTAATTCTTATCATTTTCATCAAGTTAATAAATCAAGGCTTAGCCTATCATGTAAATTGTTTACAAGCATGTATTTTTATTACAGGTTTCCGTTCTCTTACTGTATGGTGTGTATGTAGATAGGAAATATATGCGCAGAAACAGTCCACTAGTGTATAGATACTTAGGATTTACACAGTTTGCACAGCGTTTATACCTCCTTGAACTTAATAAATGTTGAAGTCAATTCTTAAAGGAATATTTAATAAATCACTATATTTAATTATTATTTCAGTCAGAAGAATACATAAATATGAAGATTTAATATTCACAACAACATACTCGTAAGGAAGCTCAATCTACGGAGTGGAGGCAAGGAAAGTTCTGTACACGTGTCACAGTAAGCGGAGCAGGGAATATAGGTATTCACAAAGTGAAACAATCAAATATGGAAACTTACTGTATATGTGTAGACAACTACAACACCAAGCCTACTAACATAGAGACCCACATACATGCAGTAGTGTTATATCTGTATTATAAACAAATTGGTATGCAGCGTCACGTCCACTATTAAAGTGGGGTGAATTTGAGAAATTCCTTAACAAAATAAAAAATCACCTTTTGTTCTTAGTAAAGTGCTTTTCAAATCTACGCTATGAGGTCAAACTCAGTGTTTATTTGCAGCCAATACGGATCTCCACTAACGCACCCGGCCGAACCAAATTGATTTTTCGTGTCCTGAGCAAGACTCACTACCCTAACGTAAGCGCACGAAAAGCGCCGAGCGAAATCATGTTCCAACAGGTAGTATATAGGGTATATATAAGGAACCGGCGTTGCCAAGAGTCACATTCGCTGGTATACAAGGGAGAGATCTACAGTCTCGGGAGGGTGGCACCAAATCCCCTTTTGGGGTGCGGATTCCTCGCCTGCAGGTAAGACTTCAGCTATCCTCTTTATAACGCTTCCCCTTTCATAGTGCATCAGCTGTAAGCTGTCAAACCGGCGTTCCCTATTTTCGTGGGTGTCTTTGGATTTGATGTTTTTATGTTTTCGGTGGATTTGTTTGATTTGAGAGATTATGGGCCATAAGTATCACGTTTTAAAGTTATTTGTTTGAAGTGGTCGTCATTGTTAAATGGTATTTTCATAGATATTATTTCAAACAAAATTTGGTTTGATAAAGTTGAAAGCATTTTATTTGATTTTTATATTCCATAATGATTTCATTAAAAGCTTTTAATTTCGCTGTAAGTACCAATCCCTAACGCTATGTAGGTTATAAATGTGCGTGTGTGCATGACTGGGTCGACCCCTCGTTGAAAGGCGGATTTGCTTAATACATGGAGTAATTCCGAGGGTGTCTTACAGCACATTATATCAATAATATCTGTCTAATTTCTTTACTTGCGTTTTGATTATGGGATTACAAAGGTGGCGCTAGTCTATGCGAGTCCATTATCGTAAGCAATTGAGGACGCAGTCGAAGTGAGAAGAAATATTCACAAAAGCAACCGAAGCAGAGCAGAGTATTTTGCTTTTGAAAAAGGAAGGGGCTTTAAATTAAGCATGATTGACTTGCGTATCTGAAATTTTGATTGTTTGAAATTCCTTTGACGTGTGCAGGTAATACCTTACCTGTGTGTGTAATACCTTACCTGTGTGTGCTGGCGTCAGTGTTCGTGTCAATCAGTTGTATGTTACTGATATAGACGTGGGTCTATTACAGTCACTCAGTTGAACATTACTGATATAGACGTTGGTCTATTGCAGTCACTCAGTTGTACATTACTGATATAGATGTGGGTCTATTGTTGTCAATCAGTTGTATATATGACTGATGTTGACGTGGGTATATTGTTGTCAAGCACTTAGACATATCACTGATTTAGACGTGGGTCTATTGTTGTCAATCATTTGAACATTGCCGATATAGATATGGGTCTATTGTTGTCAATCAGTTGCATATATCACTGATATAGACGTGAGTGTATTGTTGTCAATCAGTTGTACATTGCTGATGTAGACGTGGGTTTATTGCAGTCTGTCAATTGCACATTGCTGATATACACATAAAATATGTCTATTGCAGTCAATTACTTTATATATCATATATTGGCGTTAGTAAACAAACCATTAGTAAATTACTTATTTAAACAAGAGACTGTTGTAGTCAAATAATTTTATATTTCGTATATTTGAGTTAGTGTAAAATAGCTTGTAGATTGCTTTTTTAATTAGTCAATTATATTTTATTGAGTAGTTTGGTATTGGCTCAGTCTTTATTCAGATGCACTGTACATTGATATATTGAACTCTGACCTTTGGTTCTTTTTGTATAGATATTTGATTTTCGTGTCAGTCAGTTGACAGAGACATGGTACATTGATGTCGCTCAGTTGTATATTGTGTATGCCGATATCGGTTATATAGTTGATCAGATACTGCCAATATTTATTTGTATATGTTTGAATCAGGCCGTGCTCCCGTAAACTTATAATCGAAAATTAATTTTGATACAGGCATTGGTATATTACATTTAAGCATATGTGTATTGGTGATACAACAATTATATTGTAGTTGATACTATGCAATTATCTGAATAAATATTGATATGATGGCCAATCGTTCGTCTATTTAGATATCTACGGAAAACCTGTTGTAGTCATTACTTGCTCGTATAAAATGTAATCGGTTATTTGTATATCTGACTTGTACATTTGTTTATCCGTTGGTTGATTGAATAACGATGAAATAACAATAGATACTCATCATGTGAATGGATATAGTCATATCCCCGGTGTAAACATACTATATTATTCAAATGAACGTGTATTGGCAAACAAACACTAACGTTTTATCAAATATCACCCCTTACAAGTCTACATAATATAGTATGATATAGAACACCACACTGATAGGAAGAATCACATGCTGGTTTGTAACATCATACACTCATCGAGTTCAATAAATCATCATACGAGTGTTGCTCAGAGAGGGAACACCTCCCAGTTAGTTCTGTTTCAATGGTTACAAATCGTCAAGTCATTGTTTAATGATGTAGCATTTTGAAGTTTTACTGTTTGTAAATATGCAATAAACCACTGTTTAATATACCACCGTGCATCTAATTACTTTCGAGTTGAATATAAATGTTTGAACACGATATAAACCATGTTCACCCCTCTTTGAGAAATACCCCCAATCACAGTTTAGAAAAGTAGTTTTTCACACCCTATTGCAAATTCCGTTTCATACAGATATATCCCTCGGGAAAATACATTTTGTGCATAAAAACATCAAAGTAGATTTTCTTCAAAAGATAACAACTAATATTGCACATTTCGCCTAAGTGCGATTCTGTTCAAAGTCAAACGGGTGTAGGGTCTCGACAAAATGCAATTAAGATGGTTTCTAAAACGACTTATAGCTTACGTTCCGAGTCTATTTGCAAATACCTATAGCAAACGTACCGTCTTAATTACCCAGGGACAAACAAAACGAGTGTTTGCTAACATATCATAAACAAAGGCGGCGTATTTGAACTAGGCTTACACACGAAGTTCCCATATAACAGGCAATTTAATAGAGAGGTGGAAACGGTATACCTCCATAGAGCCCTTTCATGTACATACATCGCACAGGTAAACGTTGTGGGCGAAATGCCTTATCAGGTATTATATTTTCACGGGTAAAATTCGTGAGCGGTTTGCCTTAAAATAGATAGTCCATTTCAAGTAAAATATATGTACCCATTTTTGAGACACACGAATAACATTCCTTACATATTTAAAAATCAGCGTTAGACTTGGATTTTTATATCAAATCAATTATCTTTTCAGCAATTTGTTCCAACAAATATCACATAAGATATTATCATTTGTGTCCCTCAAAATGAAACATAGATGTTTTATCTAATATATAATTTATCAATCCACTGAAAAAGAAAAAAATGCATAAAAATCGTATAACATGCTGAATTTGTCGAGAATTTTTTTTTACAATTCATATCAGTTCGGGTGAACCCAGCTAACGGCGAACCAGTATAACGTCCCTGACTGGATATATGATATGGATATATGATATGGATATATGATATCGCGCAAGCATTAAACCCTGGGAAATATTAAACTGGACCACGCCAAGAGTTCAATATCATTACATAAGGTCACATTTGCCAACAAGTCTACATTTATAAAGCTTTGCATGTATGTATACGAAAACTATATTACAACTATTAAATAAAGGTATTTCACGTGCATAGGTACCAAGCGCGCCTCCTTGCATGATCTACACTATAGAGATCTCTCGTGTTGAACACACACCGAGGTGCAGTGAGATTAGGGGCGTTAAGGGACATACCCCTATCTTCAGTGTTTATTCACTTTCCCCCGTTGCTTAGTGATCGGCAAAGATCGATCGAATAGAGAGTTATCTACCTTTGAAGAATTCTATAAGGGAATACATGCTTTTCTTTGCATAGGTTATTCCATAGCAACCGTGAGGTTACTGTACGATTTGCTCCTATAAGCATTTGTTTGCAGTGGTGATTTTCATGTCGAGGTATCATATTTTCATGTGTGTAAATATGTTTTAAATTTCTAAGATTTCACTCATCCATATCCAGAAAATTGTTAAGCTCCGTTTAGATAATTAAATGCAATTAATCGCAGTCAAATTGTGAATTTAGAAAGTCTAAGACATATGGAACTTTGTAGCGAATATGGAGTTTCAAAAGATAATAAAACAATAAATAGCGGCAAGTACTTATGTCTGGCTTTCAATTTCCTCACAATGCCATTTAAAGGTTTGATTTAAAGGATACTAAATTGTCATGCACATTTCTCACATACATTAATAGGTATTAGTTTCTTACGGCAAGCAACCACTGTTTGGAAAGCTCTTCAACTCGTTTCTAACAACAGACCCCGATTCCTAACCTCTTCTACCAAATATATGGCGCCCTCTAGAGTATATCGGCGATGTTGGAGTATATGTGAAACGATCTCGAGTACTGACGGTAGGGACGAACAGACATAAAAGCAGGCACAGGAGAGTTCGTTATTTATGATGTCTTTATTTCGGAGACCTCGATAGACCACGAGAGCCAGATCTACAACACAACCTAGGTCACTGAATTGAAACTGACTTGAGGTCACGAGGCTTAAACCTGCACTATATTGTGATGAATAGCTCATAGCTCATACCTGGCTTTGTGACAGTCTGTTCTTTTTCTGACTCATTGTGAGAAAGGTATGGAATTGCATTGTATTAGATGAATTAAATAATAAACGAAGCAATGAGTGAGCAGATAATAAATAAATAAATAAATAAATAAATAAATAAATAAATAAATAAATTCTACTCAAACTAAACTATATATTTTTTAAACTAACGGAGGTAATTCATGGATAAAAACCGAGCATAATAACTAAGAAATTAATGAGCAAGCGACTGGACGAATTATATACGAATGAATGAATGCAAATAATATTTCATGTTATTGCATAATTGACGTTGCACTCGAAGACACAATTATTTACTCTTTCGCGAATTAATTTATAAATACAAAATTGAAATACTGCAGGAATAAACGAAAGCAGAAATGAACTATCATAAATGTATAAAAACTAAATACCCTAAATACGTCTAAATATATTACAGTTCCTCACTGGAGCAGATGGAATGTTTAGCAACGATGCACGAACCCACAGTCTGTTTACACGCTGCCAGACACGTCGTCGCTATCGACAAGCAAGATGTCATGCTTTTACATTGATAGAGCGACAAAAGTAGTGACTTCTAGATACCTACATACACTTAAAGTAAGCAAGGAATTACTGCGGGTAAACAAGGTATCATAGTCAAGGAGCAAGTGCCGACACTCCAAGGCGAGCTTCACGAACTGGCAATTGACAACAGTTTATCTTGGCCCGCGAAGCAGAATACCCGTTTAACTATGAAATCGATTAACGTGTGTATAGACATCGACGCATGAATAGAACGTGTTGTAGCACAGCGTATTTTTTTCTTTTTGAACTTGTTGCACGAACTTCCCGTGCTTCTGTTGTCCATGAATGTATATTGCAGACATGTTTACAAATTTTCACTGTCATACACTGCTGTCGATTTCGCATTGTATTCAGAAGCATTCACAATGTGTTTTTAAGGGAACGAATTTTGATAAATGATTGGTTGTGCTTGGAGTGTTTGGTAGGTGTTCTGGTAAAAAGTGGGTTTTTTTTATCCGAGTCTTTAGTCACGTATTGTGTAAACTTTATTTAAAAGGTCTGTTAAGTGAAACAAATTGTCATCTATAGAAGCCCAAATCACACCGGAACGATTCGCCTCTCTTCCAGTCGCCCACCCCTTTAAGAGGTAGATTGTACCGACATGCAACCAGACAACTTCTAGACTTGCCACGGTTGAGTGACCAGCCGGGTACATCTCTAAGTGCTGGCCGGGTGTACATTACAATACTACCCGACTAACGGTAGACGCGTAGAACGCTCGTAGTAAAAACCCCATCTTTGGAAGGTTGCCGGGGCGTGAGAGGGTGGAGGAGGATAAAGAGAGAGGGGGAGGGGGAGGGGGTAGGCGGGGGGAGGAGGGTTATAAAGCGATGTCTAACAGCTGATCTACTCGGATGAAGGTGTAGTGTACCCGTTATAGTAAGACAGGCCTCCACAGGGGTAGATGGGTGTGCGCGGAATCACTCGGGGAACTAGGTTGTCTGTGAGTAATTGTTATTTAGGTACGTTCTGCTATTGTTTTGCTGTGTATTCGGCTAGTCTATAGTGTATATGTTGTATTGGAGACTAGTTTAGTTGGCATGTTGTGTATTCCATCGATGTACTTGATTGTAGGTATTTATGGCGTTGTCTTGTGATGATGGATTTTATCCAGCGATGCGCTGTTAGGGCGTCTCTTGTTTTACATTGAACCTTACAGTAATTATGTTCTAAGATAATGACGCACATTATGTAGGTGCTGTCCCAATTAACCTTCCAGTAACTATCTACCAGTTGGTATATCTGTTACCCTGTCTGTAGGTTGGGAGATAATTGCTGCTGCATAATCTACACTCTATATAAATAAACGTGTTATTTACTTCGAAGGATAGTTGTTTATGCTTAATATCACCCAGATACCACTTAAATATAACCAATAAATCAGTCAGTTATTTCCAAAAATACAGGTAGACATAATATATATCAGTCACATATTATTCATACAGTCACTTGATAAAGTTTAGTCTTTATGATAATTGTTCAATGTATTTATCACAAATATTAATAATAATATTCTCTATTGCAGATTGGGTGACGATCCCCCTTGGAAATCAACATGAACCAAGATGTCACGTGACTGAAACAACCAATCATGAACATCCATAATGCTGCAAAACTGCCAAAGTTCTGACGAAGATCACGAGTTTTGATTACGTCATCACATTTTCATCTCGCCCCGAAGTCCAGGCCATGAAGATCTTCTTCTTGCCGAAAGGTGGCGCTTCCATCGCATCATCGAAGTCATTGCGCAATCGTACAGCGAGGTCAATCTGAAAAAGAGAACAAACCAAGGTCATAAAACGTCCTTGACATTTCCTGCGTGAAGAAGTCAACCTGTATTTTCTCGCTTAATCAAGGTCAAGGACACCGAATTTGGTTCCCGTTGACCTAAAGTGAATATTTTGTGTTTTTAAACTTTGACCACAATTTTTTTTATTCTGGGGAATGTCCTGTAGTATGTCGTCGGTCACTGACCTTTGGTCACCTTGTATGACCTTGAACTTTGACATTTAAGATTAAAACCAATGTGAACTTTAAGGAAACACCAACCAGACGTCCACAGTCTACATCAGTTGGCACATTTAGGTTAAACAATGTTTTGGGCTGTACACGCGTTCATCCTGTTACAGGGTGAGAACGAAAGTAGATCTTCGTGTATTTGTATTTACTTACAGTTGTAAATGTAACTCAATTATAAATTTTAACTCGTCGGCTGAATTTGATGGACACTTTAATATTACCTCCAGCTGTAAATGCTTTACATGAGTTTATCCAGGTTATACCACCGGGTTATACTACCATTGTAACCAAACCAGTATTTATTGTAACATGTTAGAACACCAAGGCGCTTCGTCTCATCCTATTTATTTGTAATCATGTCGTGATCGGATCTGTATACTAACCCATGTCTTACTAACACTACATTAGCCACGTCGATGGCTGAAGCCTTATCCAACCCGTCCAAATGTGTATATAGAATAATATATTGGAAGTATTTATTGTAGAATTTGTAAATATGTCGATCAAATGACCTAACATTTAATTTCAAATTATAAATTTTATAACTTTTAAAAATGATAATATATATATTTTTAGATCAAGTGTGCGTTTTGGAGTTTAGATTAATATTTGAATGTTTTGGGTCATATGTTTAAGGTTGTTTTTGTAAATAGTGTATACATTTAAATTCTGGTGGCCTTTAATATTTAAAAAAAAAACGAAAATTCAAAAGCATGATAATTTTGGCCTTTAATTTCTTTTTCAATTGAAATATTGGGTCATTTGTTTTATACTGTTTTTATCTTAAGCATATAGCCTTGTACAAAACGCATTTTTTTTATCTGTTATGTTATTAAATATTGTTTATAAGAAGCTAATGCTTTGAGGGGGTCTCTGATCAGGCCCGCCTCTGTCATTTACGCTGTTGACTGTGATATTTGTAAAATATGTATTTTATTAATAAAAGATTGTACAGACAGTCTGAATATTTTGTGATTGTGTTGCTCAATGGAATTGATACCGAATGATTACAGACGCCATCCTCACTCTGGTGTAACCAGTTCATCACAGTTCCTTACAGCATGAGAACATCAGACATGTACATTTCCATTTTAAGACCCGTTCATACTGTTCGATTTGTTGTTACAATATGTAGTATCAACCAGTAGTATCCTAACGATTAGGTGATATAGATGATACATTGATACGGTTTGGATATTCCCACAATGCAAATAAAAGTTGGATACTACAAATCGCACCTACAAATCTCACCGTGAGAACGGATCTTTAATGTAGATAATACACCAGAAGTTGTCACGACAAGTTGTACCTCGAGAACGGGCCTTAAGTCTAAACACTGTTACAGCAACAAAGAAATACCTATGTATCATTAGACTAATCAGAGTCGTCATGAGAAAGAAAACGAACACCCTTCTGCATTTAAACATAGAATAGTGATATGAAATTGTATCTCATTAAAACCGGATACCTTCACATACGATATCACATCAAATCTCATATAAAAAGAGTTTACCGTATGTAAATGAGGCGATATGATTTCCGTGGCTCTCAGTAACTCATGTTAAAATCCTAGAACATTTTAGAAGATCTTAAACTTAGAACATCTCAGAAGATCTCGATTTTAGAACATCTCAGAATATCTCAAATTTAGAACATTTCAGAAGATCTCGAATTTAGAACATCTCAGAAGATCTCGAATTAAGACATCTCAGAAGATCTCGAATTAAGACATCTCAGAAGATCTCGAATTTAGTACATCTCAGAAGATCTCAAATTTAGAACATCTCAGAAGGTCACGAATTTAGCATACACATGTACGAACCTAACGACCAAGACGTAATGCTGCCACCTCTGATCTATGCGTACAAAAAGTTCAAAGATTGATATCCAGTTTGACGTCATCGATCTATTTGTTGAATGAATGATTTGATAAATTACTTTTTTGATTTTATATGTTTTGAGTACGACACAGAGAGTACATAAGAACGTGATTTTTATTGTACGAATTAATAGAAATAATAACAAAAATTATAGTTCATTTCAGTGACATGTGTTCTGCATTATAATACATTCAACATGATCTAAAATACGACACCGGGCCTTATGAGGCCGAAATGACCCTTAAAATAACATTAACGATTGCATGAGTTTCGCAAAAGTCGTATGATACACTATATAATTTAAACTTTTTCTTTAATGAATATCATTTCAATAGCATCACACAAAACAAGCTAACAACCAACTTATTTTGCAACGATTCTCTTCAGTGACGTCACGATGAATTATTGTATGACGTCAAAGACGACGAAACACGAAAACTCGTGTCACGACAATTGTTGCTAGGCAACGATATACGTGAGACTGGTAATGTTTCGGTCAGACGTTCAGTGTACAAGTCAGTATGTTCATAAGGAAAATGAAATGTACATGGCATGAAACTCACAAAAAAACGAAAGAAAGAATCTGAAATAAAGAAAGGAAGAGGACGAAAAAAGATTTAGAAACATGAAGAAGAAATAAGGATATATGAAGACACGATATTCTAAAAAAAGTGTTTTCGTAAAACTGACTGAGTAAATGTGCAAGATCAGCATATTGACCATCATCCCACAATCTTCATGCCAGTCGTCCAATTCTCTACCACTATTATACGTGATTCATAAACCTTCTGGTCTATAACTATCAGGGAAACTGATAAACTATTAGAAGGAAAAGTTTTTATTCTAATAATTTAAAGAAAAATAATCGAGCCAATTTGTTTTAATCTAAGAAATTATAAACCTATACATGTAGAATTAAGGAAATTAATGAAGTAAATCATAGATAACATCTTTTCAAATGTTTCTCATAAGCAAATTTAAAAGTATTGTTATACACAATATAAAAACTTTCTTAAGAAATAAAAAAATATATCAAGATTACCCATAAGCCAAAGCATCGTTCACACATTTAAAACTTTCTAACCATACATTCTAAACAATACAAAAAGCATTCGTCGAATTATCTCAAATATCATTTCAACAACCAATTGCAAGGTCGTTCATTAAGAGCGCGATGGAGATCTCCAAGCATTGTCAGTCACTGTACTTGCTCCTACAGGCGCACGAGTTTCACGAGAGAAACAGATTTGCTTGTCAGGCGATAGTAATCAGTTTCACTAATCTCGGACTAGTGCCAATTTCATCAATAGAGTCTGCATAGTCGGGAACACTTGACTCAAGATGTTGTAGATTTCATTCCTTTTGACGCCAATCACTGCAATGGTGCTGGTTATATTGCAGATTGAAGATTATCTTTATGTTGTAGGTAGAGTGTCAAACCAAGATGTTTATGTGAATAGTGTATTAGAGTATTTGGTAGCACACTATCTGCGATACAGCACATTCGTGTACTGTTTGGGACTAGTCACATCCACACCCTGATTGTGCGAACTGAATGTCCCACCAGTTCAACCAGTCGGCCACCAGGGCTACGCCAGCATTATTGTCTATATTATGAAACAAAAGTGACCCCTTACGTATTGCATTTTGAGAATTTTGCCCTTCCGCTTAACACCTATAAATATTTTGCAATGGTCATGTACAATGAAATCAAGAATCTGTATGACAACTAAGGTTGTTGTTTATTTTACAATCACCATCCACAGATATGACCATTTATTATATGGCGAGCGATGAAATACTGGGATTTATCAGTGAAATAAACTGTCTATCAAGCTACAGTGAAAATAACTTATATTTTCACTGCGAACGGTGACTGATATCATTTGACGTCATAAAACAATGGTCTCACGCGGCGAATTGGCTTATGACGTCACAGTGTTACTGTGGTGACGGGCTGTTCCTAGCGACCGCTCAGCGTGAACATGACCCTTTTCGGACTTAATTACATGGATAACATCATATAATAAATAGAATATCCGTCAATTCTTGACAAATACCATGTTTATCTCATCTCGTGAGGTAGAAAATTTATATATTTTCACTCGTGGCTGCGCCACTCGTGAAAATATAACCTTTCTACCTCACTCGATGAGATAAACATGGTATTAGTCAAGAAAAGACAGATATCCTCTATATAAATTTCTCAAACGTATTTATTGTTTATTATTTATGAAGATTTTACTTACACCAATCACTATAATGGTTTGTACATTACAAATACAAAAGTAGAGTGTATTACTAATACAATGGATATGTACATCACTGACACAACATGCCGTTTATAAACATAATCTTTGTGAATAATAATTAGAATCTAATTTATTACATGTGTTAATATTTAAGAATATATGTTTGCAAAAACTAGAATAAACACCTAGAAGTACTTATGCATTAGATATAAATAATAACTTGGTTCTAATATATTGATTTCAACTTGAGAGAGACACTAATCAGATTCAGATTCAGTTTATTCGGTATTTCGGGCCATAAGGTCTATAGTACAAGTACAGAGGCAGATAATAGTTTATATCACGTGGTAACATTTCGATAATAGTTAACATGTTTTAAACACATTGCTATAGCTTTGATAACATCAGTATTTTTGGAATTTAAAATATTGGACAAGATTTGTTTATCTGTTACAGGAAACGATACAAATGCTAACTAAAGTATTTATAACGCAGATGAACATATTTTGAGCATTCAAACAATACATGGAATTCGTCTTCAATGTGACCTGAATTACAATGTTTACATATATATTCACAAAAATCACTAGGAATGTCCTTTTTTCTACGCAAAGCATTAACTTTAAAATCATGGAACCCAATTCGAAACTTACAAAATACCCGTATTAGCGCCTTGTCGTTCAAGTTCAAAATACAGATACACTAGTGTTACCTGGTGAGTCACATCTGTGGACCCCTACTAAATAAATTCACAAATAATTAGCAGTTTAATAAAACAGTTCCGCATTCGCCAGTGCATTAAGGAAATCTAACAGACGCAGATAAAAAGGATGTTCTACGTTTGTACTTACTGAACTCAATACGAAAAGCTTTTGAAAACGCCGATAACAATACAACGTGTTTGCTTGCTTAAAATGCGATATAGAAGTCAAAGATTGCATGGTAGAGTCGTTATTATTCACTTAGCACAACTTCGGTGTCACTGTCAACAAGTTTCAGTATTTAACATTCACCGTTAGGCAGTGTTCTATTATACTTCTCGGCCATCTAATAGCGTGGGAGGGAGGGGAACCAAATTCCCCTGTAAACGGCCTTTGTCCCCTTGTTTTCCAGTGTGACAATACCTTGGTCATATGATGTGAAAAACAGCCTCGCCCACGCAATGTGAAAAACCCGATATATCGTAAAAGTCCGTAAATTGAACTAACCTTGAATACAACGCCTGGAGAGACACGAATACAGTATTGTCCGTGTGTTTAATTAAGTAATGCTTGTTGGTGGATAGGTAGGATGAGTTTAATGAGAGGGGTGGGGGAGAGATGGAAGAGGAGTGGAGGAAAGTTATAGAAGAGGGGTGCCACGGGGGTTTGGGTAGCTACTTGAAGTTGGCCAGACCCCCTTGCAAAAATGCTAGTTTCATCTTTCACGCGACTGACTTTCTATGCGCAATATAACTTTATGTTAACGAAATACTGAACTTGTTTGTAAATGGCATTCTCTAAACAGGGATGACATTGATTTCACGTTACTGTGACTTAAACATTTTGAATTATTTTGGTATTGAAAATAACACAGGTTTGTCAAAAGTTATATAATCATATACTTTCATTAAAGATTCTGCAAATTTAACAGGAAAAATCCGCTGATATTGATAAACAAACAACATATCTGGACTGCAAACGATTAAATCAATATGTAAATTCCGCTGAGTATAAGTTATCAAAGAACCAAATATACGGACTCTTGGCGATTAAATCAAGTTTATTCCTAGTTTAAACACCCATTGCACAACATACATAGTATTGCTGAGCGGGTACTTATATAATGTTCGTATCCAAACACAGCATTCAGTACAATCAGTTACAATGATTTACATACACAGGATAACAGCTTGCCGTATCAACATATTTTGTAATTCGTAATGTTTAACTTACATCATGTAACGAGTTCTCAAACACAATACAACAACGTGTTAATAACGTGTTAATACACTCCAAACAGCGTCAGTAAACATAAACGGTTGTTTTCATTGGTTCTAGAAGCGCCGAAGCCCGTGCATTGATGTACGGAGATTACATAAGAGAGCCTCGGGTGTTGAAATTGACAACCCATGCTTTTCTCCTCTGCAGGTGCGTGTTTCGTGAGGGTCGAGGACAAAAACCAGTCGGACACAGCCCACCCGGTCAAATGCCACCAGGAAAATACATACCCATTTTTTCTTGAATTATGGGACAAAACAGAACAACATTCAACTCGGTGATTTGCATTATTCATTTGTTATTCACTAGTCACATAACAAATTCATTGTTTCTTTTTCAAATACTTTTTGTTATGACCTTCTGTGTGGTTTAAACGTATTTATTTCATGAACAGCACATGCTATCACTTCTATGAACATGGATGGATATTGTGATATGTATTACATGTATTTTGTTCTGAAGAGGTATATAATCAATGCATATTTACCAACCCTTAATACTTTTCCTGAATAAGTATTGTTTGAACCAGAAAATATCAAAATATCCACTAAAACTCTCTCAGCTCACAATAAAATTTTAAGTGTCTCAGCGGTCTTCTTCTTCTATATGCAATTACAGAGTCCAATATAAATCTGAGGTGAGGTGGGGTTTAACGCCGCTTTCAAGAGTATTTCACTTATATCGCGGCTGCTAGTATTATGGCAGGGAGAAAGCCCGCAACGCCATGTGGCTATGCATTGCGGTGAAACCTGCGAGCATCGGCTGGAACTAGCGAACCATGGGTGGTACTACACTGAAATTCAGATACCATTGCACCCAAACCTTACTGCATGTAGAACAGTTCTCTACTGCAGACAAAGTTGCCTTGCCCCTTGCGGGATCCGAACCCCGGACCTCTTGATCCGACGCCGAACGCGCTAACCACTGCGCTATCCCGCCCCCAGTATAAATCTGACAACATCAGGCTATAGGCAGCTACAGAACAAAACTTTATTTCACTCAAGGCTATGTACATAGCATATTGAGGGTTTAAGTAGAGGGTAATGTCCGAGTAACTCTCCATTCCTTAAAATAATGGAGCCGAGGCCCCGGAGGGGCCGAGGCCCAATATTTTTAAGGAATGGAGAGTTACGAGGATATTACCCTACTTAAATTACACTCAAAGTATTGCTCTTATCAAAATTGCTTTAAAAAGTTTAAGAAATTAAATATCTACTTAAAAAATATGATGTGATGTGTAACTCTCCATTACTGAAAAATAATGGAGTGAAAGAACAATAGGATGACATCACAAGTGTGATTTAACAGGGGAACATTTTTGGATAATGACGGACAAACAAAAATTGACATGTTAACTAAACTAGTGTCCAAAAGAAACGATACCACGTCTTTGAGCGGCCATTACAAGAAAACTTAACGACACAGAAATTTAGAATTGGTATTATTCTTTTGAGATTTCGTTCATTTAACAAGTGTACAAAATTCATTTCAATCAGTACTTTGCATTCATTTGTACAGGTCTGTATCGACGTGAGGGGTCTGAAAATTAAAATTTTATTCACACAAATGACTGATACAAATGTTGAAAATGTCAAAAGAGGCGTCACTAAGTCACATTTGTATTCGGTTTGTCAATCCCGAGCGTCAGAACGGGCAAGTACACGTCTATGGGTTGATGACGTCAGACGTCGGATGACGTCAGAAGATAAGCTTTGTCATTTATCAAGGCGGCAATGGGCTGACTTGATGGACGCAATTCAGAGCATAAAGGTCACTAATTCTTCGGTACACACGCTGTCTACCATTGTTCTTGAAGATGCAAAATCGGCTCGCATATGAGAGCATCAGTCTCTCTGTTACCAACGTTGAATTCGTCTGTTTGTTTACTCGTTGTTGAGGCCTCGTGAACGTTTTGTGGTATGGACGACATGTTCAGATATCATGAGTCTTCAATCTCTTTTACCAAGTTTGTCTGCTAATCACGTGTCTCAGTGACGTCTTTGACGTTAACGTCGTAATGATGAATGGGTTTCGGAGATGAAATACCCGGATGTGGCGGTCTTCAATAAGCGTAATCACCTTCTTCTCGACCTGCATGTTATCCGATCTTTATCACGTAACCGGTGCGTTAACCTGGTGACTGCTATGCGCGCGCAACCGAACCTTCTGGCGTCATCGGAGTGTGAGACTCGCTATGTGACAATTCCAACGGCTCTCTCACCCTCAATGGCTGTCAAACCCGATATTTTCTTGTGTGCTTTTTGTTGCTTTGATACCAACGTGTATGGTCAGGCGTTTTATACACTTTATATGCAGTTGCAAACTATGCTACCTAAAATAATGTCATTCTCACAAAGTGCACCATTTCTTCGGATGTGATAAAATGTTCTCGGTATTTTCGATTGAATACACTGCATTTGGGATGTGAGATTCGCAAAACCATGTGTTCATACGAAGAAAATCACTTTGTAAAAAGATATTTAAAAAAATAGATGGTATCGTTTCTTTTGGACACTAGTTTAGTATTACGTTTTAGACTATTAATAATTATGTTACAAACTTTAGCTAACTTGCGCAATACGCTTATTTTATGACAATTAAATAATACAGTGGTTTTATGTACAGATGGGTTGTGACAGCTCAACGAAGACATTCATTGAAACAAATAAACAGAAGCTACAGCTAATCACGGTATTGCCACTTCAGTGAAGCGGTCCAACTCGAGTGGTACAGTGACTGGGTGGGCGAGTGAGTCGATCAACTCACTATTACCGAGCTCCGCCTCATAAACTCTACTGATAAAGTACACGTCTAGTGAGGGGACTCGTATGAGGACACAATAAAACTGAAATCTACAACAAATGAACGTTTCAAAATTACCAAACAAAACATGTTCGTCAGGTTTGCATTGTAATAAAACTAGCAGGGAGGATAATTGAACAACCATCATTGCTCTTCCATTTATCGATGCCCCCCACGACTTAAGAGAATTTATGCGTTTAAAATGAAGTAAAATGATAATTTGAAGGGTATCAATTGCTGTTTATAAGCTACCTCGAGGATGTGTTTACGACTGATTTGCCTTTGTGAATAAAACCGATTTAATTTAAGCAGGTTTTGTGATAAACATGGCAACTTGTTGTCTGGACGCTGTTATCTGTGTGATCGTGGATTGAATTCTGTGATGTAAAACTATGAACTCATTTCTTAATATTACCCACTTTTCGTCTATCACCCACTACGCGTGACGCATGGCAATGCCTGCATGTACATTTCAACGACAAAGACGATGCCTATTGTATGAGTTAGGATCTGCTCAGGAATTACAAATTTATTGTTACTCAGATTTTATTGTTACATAGAAATTTGAAAAGAATCAATCACGTTTATTCATTTGATAGATAAGTCAACATTCTTACTCAACTCGACATTCCAATATGTGTGTATTGGTTTTTGACAATCAGTAAAACGTAAAAAAAGTAATATAACAGAAAAATAATAAAATATTTAATAGTTTCAGAGAATTTAACCACAGGAAAATTCAGAAAGAAGTTTATTGCCTCTTGTTGTTGACATCCAGCATTATTGTTTAAACGTGTTGACACAAAACAATGTTTGACAACTAAAACATAATTTGTGTACAATAGAGTGAGTGAGTTATTGCTTAAAGGGACACTGCCTCGAGGATAAAAAAAATGAGTCTCATCTTTATTTTACTAAACTGATTAGAGTATCTGCTATATAAGGAATTACGCTTCACTTCACTGTCTACATGCAGTAGTTTTTATTACCAATTTATGTCAATTGTCTGAAATTGGATGTCTGTGACTTGTTAGAAGACATGTTAATTATCATAGGTAGATACAGAAGAAGAAGAAAAGAAGAAGAAGAAAATTATTTTATTTTCGTGTCACATATTTTCATACACAATATATCACATTTTCATTGCACGATGATAATGAGAAAATATCCGGCCAATCAGGCCTATGAGACACGATTATACAATATAAAATATTCAAATATATATATATATATAGGTAAGACATATGGATAAAATACATACACAGCAAATAATACCACGATTGATAGAAGTTTAGGTACGGTGTTTTAGTCGCTTGTCATACATGTTATTAATAGAAGCGGCTAAAACCTTAGCATTAGCGTCGTTCTGCATTAAATCTATAAACAGGTCATGTGGAGATAATAACGACAGTGAATTGTTATATAATTTATGAATCATATCCGAACGGATTTCTGCATAGAGGCTACATTTCACCAAAAAGTGGAATTCATCTTCAATCTCGCCAAGATCACAACATTTACATTTTCTGTTCTCGAGAGGAGAAGGGGGACGGCTTAATCTTCACAGTTCTATCTCCAGAGGGAGAGTGCCACACCTCAGTTTTGCTAATACACTTCGATGACGTCGGTTTGATACATTACTCAGGTACGCCTCAGCGTGCAAACTGTACTTGAACTGTCTATATGTACGGAGTTTATTCCCATTTGTTAGACCGCGGTCATTCCATAACTGATTCACCCATTCATCTGCGTCAATCAATAACAATCGATCTTTTATCAGTAGAAAATCACCTGATGATATGTTGCAAATGTACACATAATCTGATTTTTTTCCCCCTCGACGCGATGTCCCTTTAACGCCGCTTCGGCAGTATCGCAGCCATTTGCGGCGAGTGTACAATAGATGAATCACATACAAGAAACGAAATGTCATAAAAAACGTGATTTGCAACTACACAAACAATATTTTATATCCAATATATTTTCTAAATTGTTGTTAAATGGAGTAAAATTTATAATTATATACAATATCAACAGCGTTTCCCAACGCGAAATCTCGAAATTCCTATCTTGAAAACACATTTTGATCACATCACCAATGACCCTTTCTTTTATATATAGATCCACCTTTTGGTATATCTTTTGCAAGTTCATACCAGGCAAAAGAAAGTACCCGTCATATGTAAGATTTTCAATTACAATTATCTTTAGTTTCCGACGCCGTACTCTAAAACTGAATATTGCAAGCGTTTAGTTATCATTCCCAAGAATTCTCCCATGTCCTCTTTAAATTTGGATTTAAAAATTCTTCCAAAATTATTTTGAATAAAACACAACTGTCAATCGACATAAAAGACTTACACTGTCGGCCAAAAGAA
Organism: Gibbula magus; assembly: GCA_936450465.1. Lineage (NCBI taxonomy): Eukaryota > Metazoa > Mollusca > Gastropoda > Trochida > Trochidae > Gibbula > Gibbula magus. The sequence goes on from OW388302.1 coordinate 61,451,885, forward strand.
ACGCCTACTTGATTTTCCTAAAATTAAAAGAGGAAATAATTTCTGAAATATAATTAATGGTGGCCTGCATGTTATCCTGAAACAATAATTAATATGAAAGTCCATTGCAACCATGGAAAAACTGTGATTCGAGTCAATAACATTCATGAAAACCACGCCCCATGAAAACCGCTATTTCTGGTTGATTCACTCGGGCACCGTAACTACGTACATCTGTAGCGTCATCACAACTTTAATGCGAATGCGTGCCTCTATTGTTGCTCATGGTTGAATGAAAATCTGTTTCAAATGTTTTCTGACCAAGCAGTGATCGAAAACTGAACAATTCTGTTGTCTCATTTCAACAATTGCTATTCTTTTGTAACATGACAAATTTGAATATATTATGTAGAAATTGTGCAACTACATAATGCTATAATATTGCTAAACTGCTCATTATAGTTTTTACAAAATCTGATAATATATCTGGTAGGCGTTTCCTTTGACCGACAGTGTATTCTATGTGCAAATCAATCAAGGTGCCTCTTTGTGCACACAGTTAGGGTCATGTTGCGAATGTCAATTTCATTTCTCTCTCCGTCTACGTTAAAGGGACATAATCATGTTGGTGAGGTCACATATATGTCCAATGTTGTAATTTGTGTTATTTAATTGAGTATAATCAGCTTTATTCGAAAATAATCAGTTTAAGGTCAATCAGTTCAGTATAACAAAAATACAACCATTCAAAGTCGTGGTCTTGGTTGGAAACCGGACAATGGGCCTTTTCTTGCTGTCAAAGTCAAACGTTATTAAAGTGCATAGGAACACAGATTTGCTTCTAATAGTTGCCGGCTTCTACACATGAATGAGACCGTTCCTTAGCTTTCATATATTTGATATATTAAGCATTTTGGGGTGAATATGAAAGTCGAGTAAGAAGATATAACCTAAACCAGCACCTACTGTAAATTGGTACATTTTAGAACTAAATAAAATATCATGCAAAACTGACCATGCATCTTTAAACGAAGATATTTTAACTTAAACCTAACCAGTCACGAAATAATTCATTCAAACTACTGGAGATAGACAAGTGTTATTGCATCATGTCATAATCAAATGCATCTCCTTTCTTTTTCTTGTAGTTCATATTTCATTTTCCCATGGTATTTTCCTTGTGTGAATAGCGTTTTTTTCTAGTATGTGTTACTTTTATTTTTCAAAAGTAAGTAACATATAAACGATACAATATCTATATTGATCTTCAGTTCTGTCTTCTAACACCAATCTAGTTGAAAATCACGTACAAAAGCCAATATGTTATAACGTCAAGAAATTGAAAAGAAATATTAAATATTAAATTTAGCCAAGCTCCGCCATCAATCATAAACTTCATGAGAAAAATGTCAGACCTTACGCTAAATCCACGCAACCTGCTTATAATCCACGTTCGGGGCGTCTTATCACGCATGCGCCGCACGTTCTGCACGAGTTTTCTCACGGTTTTGACAGGTGATTGACAATGGTTGATTGTTCATATCACGTTCATGCTGGCAACGTAACTGTTACATTTCACCAAGGCACTTCAAGTCAAGTATGTTGGCATGCATATATGTATGTACACGGTTTCATAATGATACACTGGATACCGGATTAAGATTTTACTATTGAGTACATATGATTTATAATGATGCTGAATTTCGGACTTCTCGTGTTTATTATGGGAAGATGTGGACTTCATGGGAACCGGTGTTGAACTAACGATCTTATTATTAACGTTAATAGGATTTGTATTAATGCTTTATTAATGAAATCAATTGTAGTAGTTGGGCTTAAACTAGATATATGTCTTTCATATGAGTTCATACATGAACAATTATATTGATATTGAATCTCAAAGTATGTGTATATTATGGACAGGTGAAGTCATAACATTTAATGAGATCTAATTAGTTAAATTAGAACTGCCTTTAATTATTTATTTATTAATATTTCAAAGACTTTCAAGGTTTTCCTGTTTCATTTTGCTGCATATTTACATTCGCTGTAAGTCAATACAAATTGAAAAGTTTGGTTGGATGGAAAAGGAAACGTTTGGTTGAGGGGACAGGGAAAGTCTGGTTGAAGGGACAGGGAAAGTCTGGTTGAAGGGACAGGGAAAGTCTGGTTGAAGGGACAGGGAAAGTCTGGTTGAAGGGAGAGGGAAAGTTTGGTTGAAGGGACAGGGAAAGTTTGGTTAAAGGGACAGGGAAAGTTTGGTTGAAGGGACAGGGAAAGTTTGGTTGAAGGGACAGGGAAAGTTTGGTTGAAGGGACAGGGAAAGTTTGGTGAAAGCGACAGGGAACGTTTGGTTAAGGGACAGGGACACGAATGATTTCGATTGAGAATACATTCTATTAATGCATAATCCCTATTTGAATATATTGCTAAAAAGTCTCTGCTCATAAGCATTTATAAGATTGTGCACAATAGAATATTCCCTCGGATTAAAACAAAAGCCATGTCATTCCGTCCATTTATCGTGAAATACTCCAATATAAGATACTATCAGATCGAAGCCGTGTCTTAAGGTCTGGGTGATTCATATCCTTTGACCCATACAAAGTGACCTAGAACCATCTGAACGTTTTCCAGATCATCACGTATCAATGGCAAGAAATACAATAAATACACTATTGGCAGCTCCATATCATATATATATCACAATAACATTCAGATTACCATCAATATATATCAATAGAAATTAATACACTGTCGTCAATTTCATATAATAGGTGCCTGTATATCGTAGTCGCGAAACGTTGCTTAACCGTTCGGTGATATCGCTGTCAATGGCCTGAAGCCTAAAACTCAACGTTTGCCTGATTCTGTCTCGTGGTCGGTGAAGTATACACGTTTATCATACAGATAATGAAGGTGTTTTTATTTGATATCTTAAAAGAGCATCGGTTATATTGTAGACATTGATTTTTATATTTAAATATTAGATTATAAAAAACAATCCGGATATAGTTAATGGTTGTGCTGATGTAAAGACTGACATCTACCATCCACCACACACCTAGATTGGCAACTTTGCTCTAGAAGACCTGTGTAACCACAGGAGATATTGGCTTAGATCTACATTGGTGGATAAGTTGTTTCACGGGTACATTTCACGATAAGGAAGGGTAGAACATAATTAGAGGGGTAGTTGGCGAGCCAGGCCTCTGTATCTCCCGCCGTTTGATCAAGATATGCTGGAATTAATCGTATTAAAGACACTATACGTCGAGAGAAACGAAGTGGGCGTTATTGTAAATATCAAATAACTACACATTGGAAAAGGACAAGCTTGAAATGGACACACTCAATAGAATATGTCTATACGTTTGATAAATACACGCTTGAAATGGATAATACTCCATATCGCTTGTCTACGTTTAAGTTCTGCAAGCTAGAAAAAAGTCATGTACAGGTTTGAAGGGGATAATACTCTGTATCACGTGTCCACACAGGTTTAGTATAGATAAGTTGAATCGGATATGGCAGTGTGTCACATTTGGAATAGACAAGACTGAAATGGACATCGCTCAATATCACATCATGATTGATGGGTTATTAATGACAGGACGATGTGACTCTTGCTATAAGCATAGATCAACACAAATTACATGTTTTGACTTTCAAAGTATCTATTATTTTCTTATCAGTAACTTTTTATCTGAAACTATTCGTTGATTTTGTGGGAGATTCGGGTCATTTGTGAAAACTAAACACATTTAAACACATAACTTTACATTTTGTCTTCTGTTTAGGCACCATTCATTGAGCTGATGTCTACCAATTGGAATGATTTGGTTAGTATTAAAATTTACATATTATTTTCAAAATGATATAATACATAGAATACTCGATACCGAATTATTTCTGTTTGCCGAATATCAACTTTACTCATTACACTCGATAAATAATCCTGGTATTTGATAAACCCATTCAGTATCCTATTTATTGCATCGAGTGAAGTAGAAAGTTTTATAACTGGTGAAAGTGAAGTGATGAAATGAAAATACATTACGTTTCTTTCGGAGATGATATAAACACGGTATTTGTCAAGAACAGACATGTATACTTTTTACAGGGTCATTCTTATTTTGGGCAGCCACTTGAAAACACCTTGCATCACAATACTACTATGACGTCATAACAGAATTCGTGACGTCAGACCATTATTTGATAACGTCAAAATATGAAGTTTAATCATTTTATTCAGTAAAATTAACACGTTCTCTTTACCCTTGATTGGCAGCGGTTTTATTCCACTGAGAGAATACGGTCATCCACTGACAATCATATAAATAAACGCCTTTTCGCGATACGGTATATCGGTAAATTGACCCTTTTACAAAGAAAAGACTACCATCGTTTCTACAACCATCACATTACCCAGTTCCAAAATAAACTGAGGTGCAAAAGAAACTTTACACCCTATTGTTTCACTCATACAGTAAAAATAACAAAACAAATTGATATGATAGAACCGGGATATTATTTAATGTTCAATGTTGACTGATTCGGCAAACAATCATACTCGGTTTTTTTTTCAAACATGCAGAGTTAGAGTCACTGAAAGGACCAAGGGGTATATACATCATTATTACACCAACATGACCCCTGCCATGTTTATAATGTTGTTAATGTGTGCAGAATGAGGCAAAATTATTGATTTTCACTTAGCAGATGTCTTATACGTCGATGAACAGTTGTGTTTTATCCAAATTAATTTTGGAAGATTTATGAATTTAAAATTTCATTTAAAAAAAAATAAATAAAAACACATAGAATTAATCCTTGGCTGATGACTAAACGCCTGCACTTTTCAGTTTTAAAATACGACTTCGGAAACATAAGATATTTGTTATTGAAAATCAAACATATGATAAAACCAACTGAGGTGTAAAGTTTCTTTTGTACCTCAGTTTAGTTCTATATAAGGATGCTTCCATTTCCCGCCTTTGCGAACAAAGGTTTATATGTGACAGTCACAACTTACACTACAGATACACTCTAGACTCGTGTATCATGACGGTACAGGAATAGTAACAACTCTGCCAGACACTTGACACTGAATGTTACACATCTGCCGGGTATGGTTTCACAAATACCCCGCGAAGTGAAGTCAATGACCCCAGCAGTGATCTGGATTCAGATACCGTTATTTCAGCGCGAGTAATCAGAGCGAGGTTTATGTAGGGTACCATGGTCTATGGAGCTGTTCAGGATGTGCTTATATGCTTCATACACAATATAACCGGTTTTATGAATATTAATAATCTCTCGGTGTCAAATTCAAGGTTTTAAAAATCAAAAGAAAAAGGTTGTTTCTAACATGGATTGAAGCGAAACCTGGTCTACTTTCACAGGTTTAGAGTCATTTGAAAACGCACCCCCTGATAAATAAATGTGACTTTCCTATTAGTGTACACTTTTGTTGGTTAATTGGTATGTTAAATCTGAGTTCGTGAGGTTTCGAGTATAAACACACACACACACACACACACACACCTCATCTCTAACTTTATATGTCAGCAGCAATTCAAAACCATCATGTCTCGATCGGTCACATTGAAATCAAAAAAACAATTTTGGTCAAGTTGAAATACGTTTTTTTAAAGGCGAAAGAAAAGGCATTTTGGAAAGTATGCTAACTTCACCACCAGGTCGTGAAGAACCTCATGACTGTATCAAGAATTCGTGCTTTTCAGAATTTTGAGAGAGAGATTAAAGATGGATATCCCCGAAATGGCTAGTATACCAAACTTGCATATGTATATAGTCCAGCCGTTGTTATTGAGCGTTCTCAAGAACAGAATTATTCAATTTTAAAAAGAAATGAGAAATGCGTGTCATCAAAGCAATATCTGGAATTACATAATAATTTTTTGTAGGATATAATAAATGTAAACACCCACACAATCCCATCTCGCCAAGTTAAGGAGACTTAAACAAACGTTTGAGGTTGGGTAATTTTTAAAAGAAATATTTAAGTATGTAGATGTTAATGACGTTACCGACATACGGACATACAGCGCAGTACTGCAAGTAAATCAGATGATAGCATTTTGCACGGTAGTTAAATATGCATTTAACATGAGTTTAAAATGAGTTTAAACATGAATTACACGACCCAGACAAACTCTTTGCATGTACTTTATGAAAATCGCATACGTTGCAGCAAAAAGCAAAAAAGAAACTCAAATCTATAGCCCAATTTTCAAACTATACTGAAATGTGAAACTTTATAGAAATGATCCGCGTTCTGCTCGTGTTATAAATTATCAAAACAGCTGCCATTTACTGTTAACGTTGAGTCTGTCAAAAGCATTGTTGGGAAAATTCTCTAAATATTTCTTTTGAAAAATGATGAGATCAATTTGAATATACAGTGACCCAGGGGTCAGAAGATCGCAACCCCAAACCCGTTATAAGGTGTTTTATACCCCTAGAAACAATTCCCCCGTCGAGTTGAAGGGCGAGCTAGGAAAGGATATTTTTCTTCCTCGACGCCTTTTCGTAAGCGATTCTTTTTAAGTGATCTACGTGATATTTGGCGCGTACAGTGTTACTCAAGCGAAGAGTTGTAAGTTGCCCCCATGCACTGCATTGTTCTCTTTGTTTTTAAAATAGTTTGTCCTCTAAAATACACACCAAGGGCAATCGGATTCCCTGGAATTGCTTTCCTCGGTTATGAAAACCTTTCTCCAGGCCATCTCCAGGACATATAGAGGCCTCCAGCAGGAACTTGCAAAAGTTGTTTCCAAAAACGTATTTCTGAATATTATTTACTTATGTAATTGATCTTAAAACAGGATATCTCATCTTCAACACTACTTGTGGTTCGTTTAAAGGCAGTTTTTCCGCTAAAACAAACCAAGGGCAATCAGGTTATATTTTATTTTGTTCCCTTGGTGTTTATTAATTTCTTCGTCAACTCGTTGGTATAGAGGACGAACAGTAATGGTCAATGAATATCGGCGACTGTTTTTTCCATAAAGCTAATGTGTGTTTCGACTTACGAAGGTATTGCATGTCAAGGAAATCAGAAAAACTGTACGAGATTTGAAAACTACTTTCGTTTCAGTAGCCAATCAAACTCTAATTTTAATAGAGGTGAACTGGCTTAGTTATAATTGAGGAGCTAACAGACAATATAAATATTTGTTTATACATTCCGTATGATCATTTTTCATTTTTATTGTAAGAATTAAAAATTAGTAACTACCCTTTCTGAATTTTTCCAAATTATTAGAGTATTCAGAACTTGTTTCCCCAAGTTTGTTACTGAAATGCGGCCTGTTACAGACAAGGATTTCCAATGAAATTCAAGTCACGTGACCATGTATGTATTGGATCCGGCTAGTGATGTACTGCAGACTCGAACAGAACACATTCTTTATCAGTTCATCTATTTTCAGAATAAAATTTTAAAATTAGCTCCATGATGAGTAAATATTTCTCCGCAACCGGATGTTAGGGAATGTATTTGCATCATAATATTATGTGAGGGTATGTTTTTGTGCAGTTGACATTCTGTTATTGGGTCATCTTCACAACGTCACGGGCGTAACGAAATGATTTTCAAATCATCTCTCTCCGCCCTTGACTTCACGGCCCGCTTTTTCTGCGCTAAGATTTTAGCGTACTGCAGGCTAATCGGATAGGCCAATCAGAAGAAAGCTTGCAATATGAACTTCTGATGTCAACAACAAAGGCGTTTGCAGTGATACATTGCCGCTAGGCCTACTAAACGAAAACATATTTTAAATAGTTTCAAGCATTTACTTTACAGTCTTAAATCGTGTGCTAAAATCCCAATCATAATGAAATTGTCCGAGTAGACAAAGTCAATGCTTTACGCTTGAATGTAATAGACTTGATCTATATTTAGACCGGAAAACACCCTTTCTAATTCGTCCAATTTCTCCGCTAATTGTGGGTCGGAAACTGTAGCACACTTTTTGACAGTATTTTGATCAGTCCAGAACTTGTGTAAACGTTCAATTGATGCAATAAAATAATTACAATTCGCTGTCATAAACCTGTAATCGATAATCAAAACGTCGAAGCGGACAGCTTCAAAAGTCATAAAGTTGGCACATGGAGTGGACGCACTGTTACGATGTTACTGTATGATGACGGCCAAACTGGATACATAAATAAATTGCGTATGATTTTGCGCATGTTATCAGGTATCGTTTGTTAATTTCACAATATGGCAGCTGGAAGTACGTTGAGTGATTAAATTTAGTTGATTTATAGTTTAGTCATAGTTTTTAAAAAGTCATATATATATACGCTGAAAAATAACTAGCACATGTTATTCACTCCGAAATCGAAGAAATCAAGTGTTGAGTTTGAATGAAACTATCATTAATGATTTTACAAAATACCAAATAACGCGTGTGGCATCATGGTATTTCGATTAAACAGTCTCAATTATTTTATACTGATCTACACACCGAAAATACAGGCTGTATGAGGCTGTATGACGTTTTAAATAAAACTGTGATTTGATTTCTTAAACTCTTACTAACTCTTATTTATACATGTTCCGATTTTTAAATAAGCAAGTTCTACTAATTGAAATATTATTTTTCAATGCGACAATTTGTATTCAAATCTTTAAACTTTGTTTGAACGTGGGTATTTCTCATTTGCATATGAACTACATACATGTATGTCTCTGTTATAAATTTACAAATCAACTAATAACGCTTCCTGGCTCGCATTTGGTCTTCTTTCTTAATAAGCTTGTTTATGATAATATATTTTCATGGATTTAAATACTATACGATGAGAATTGCAATGTACAAGAAGAAATGTTTACCCAACGTATGTTTCTAAAAATAACAATTTTAGAATTAGCGCTTCTGCAGTACCGAATGTAAACGGTGATTTCATTGGCTGTCTGTAAGCAGCTGGTAAGGGGCGTAACTCGTGATCACAATAGATGTCGCTGCTTCGTTGCACAGTTTTCTGTGCTGTTGAGGGCAAGGTATAAAATGGATAGAATTTATTTCGATACGTTTTCACCTTGCCGTGGGAAGATGTTAGTGGGTCGACTTTCTTTAGAACTTGCATTCACGTTGTATTTGTTCCATATCATGACATATAACATTCTCTTCCCACAGAGGTTACTCCCTTCAGATTTCCGATCTTTCACATCGACTGAATCCGGGAGCAGAAATGAGTGTCCTGATTGGTTGCATCGATTTTCATTGGAAACTGGTAATTATGATATATTTGGCGATTGGTGAGTACACTATATATAGCTAGTGTGCAAATTGAGTGAAATTGTTTGAACAAAACATCAGCGCTAATGGTATGTTCGCACATATTAAAGCTAAACAAAATGCTATGAAACAAAATGAATGCATCTTAAGTAATGCAATTGACGTTAAAACAAAATGCGTCAAAGGAATCACAAGTTGCATGTACAGTGAATTAATATAATTGTGGAATTAATTAAGAGTGACAAATAGTTATAAATCAGACAATAATCATAAAACTTTATTCAATTCTGTCATATTCGAATTCACCTAATTGTAAAACCTGACAAATCACAGGGTGTATTAACCTAGTTAAAACTACACTAAAGAACAAAAGAAACGACACCACAAAATATACAAGATATTTCAATTTACGAGTGATTTTAAGAAATCGCCGTTTTGGAATCTACTTAACTAGACGAGAAAAGACAAAATTCGATGTTCGGCTTGATTTATGGGGTCCTACAGTGATGATGCGGAGACACATTTAAATCCAATAAAGTTATTTATGTTCATGACAGCTTCTGTTTTTATCTTTAATTAATTTTCTACGTTTTTTAACTTAAATACCAACCATCTTGAAAAAGAGATTTCAGCACCCAAAGTGTATTTACACAGACATACAATAACATTATCTGATGTGTGATATTGTGAATAACTCTTTAAAAAACATGTATCTATCAAAGACAATCAACTTCGAGTTCCTATTTTTAAAATGACGTAACGTTCTTTTGTTCTTCAGTGTAATTGTAGGGTTAAAAGTAGGGTTCTATCGGGGTATTTTTGGAAACGAAATTCAAGAGGAAAATACGGTTTTCACATATATGCTATTAATACATGATTAAAACACAGTCAAATCGAAAGACATTAAAGAAATTGATATTTGTATGCCTTTATATTTCACAACTTGAAAAGGACAAGTGAACATTTGTTGGAAAATAAAAACAATGAGAACCGAAGCCACTCATCGGCGCAGCGAGTAGGGAAAACTTATATTATTTATTAGTTTTATTGTATGGTATGTGTTACTATGTTTCTATCATTGTGTATGTTTTGTTATTTAAAAGGTGTAAAATTCAGTTAAATATAGCGTGTATTCATTTCACGTTATGCCAAGAAACCAAGATGACGGAAGCTGCCGATAGATATGCGATAGAACTGTCCCTTTAAAGGTCCGTCAGTACTTCTATGACATGCACCATTGCATCCAGTGTAAGCTAGATATCAGCAATTATTTCATCGTCATCATTTACCCAAATTTCAACGAAATAAGATATTGTTTTGTCATCACATTGAATTATAATAATTGTGTACTTATATTGCCTTCTCCACACCCTAAGGTATGCTCAAAGCGCTACAATTATTACCCTGGAGGACTTGAACTTTCAGAGCTGCTATGAAGTGCTTCATCAGTACTTCCCGTATTCAGGTACCCATTTGTACAGCTGGGTAGACTGAGTGCAATATGGATTAAGTGCCTTGCCTAAGGACACAACACAGTATTCGACCCAAGTCACAAATCTTTGGTGTATCCACCGGGATTCGAACCCGGGTCGTCGGCGTGAGAGGCCAGCACACTAACCACTACACCACCGTGCTCCAATATATTTTTAAATACATCATATCTCCAATCATTAAACAATATACAAGACACTCAACATGTATGATTATATTACAAGTTACCATTCAACATATACACAGTCTTAGATTAATCTGCATAAGCCAACATAAGTAGCATGAGAATTATTGAAGTATTGAAGAATTGATTCTTTTATAACCTAAAGTGTGTCCTCACAGTCTGCTTGGATAACGCAGATGTTAATAACATGTTCTACCCTACCGTTAGCACTCATATCAACAACATTTCTGCAAACCTGGAAATGGTTAGTCAAAATGACACAAATTTAGTTTATGAAATTTAGTAATTATTCAACCTTTATCCATCTGTTTTTATCTGTTTATCTAAACTTGCTTGGTAAGTGTCTAAAATGTATTAATGGCTCTTAGTTTTTACACAACAATGATGCAGAACTAAATTATTGTTTAGGCGGACATACATTAGTTTTGAGACTAATTAAATCGACCATACACATTAACTTGGATAACTTAACATTTCGATCTTAACATTAAAATTGTGTATGTTTGCTCAAAATCATCAGCCGAAAATCGTCGGGAAATTAAAGCGAGTCGTGCGATTTAGCGAATCATCATTTGTACAGAAATGCAATGAGACGACTTGAAATACTTTCGTGCGGATGGCCAGGTTTCCTGATTAATCCGGAGTCCGGATAAACGAGGCATCACTGTATACAAATGGATACTTATATATATATATATATATATATATATATATATATATATATATATATATATATATATATATATATATATATATATATATATATATATAGTAAACATCAGATGGTTTTGACTGGATCAATCTTCTTTAATACAATACAGTATTGTATTAAAGAAGATTGATTCAGTCAAAACCATCTGACGTTTACTATTTTATATCTAACCTTACTTCACGTGAGAAGCAGCTCATCTTATTTATTTATTTATATATATATATATATATATATATATATATATATATATATATATATATATATATATATATATATATATATATAGAAAAGAGTAAACATCAGATGGGTTTGACTGGATCAATCTTCTTTAATACATGATTGGGCAGGTACCACACCTCTTATCTTGACATTTTGAAACTTCGGGCTGAGTTCCTAAACTTGTTACTGACATTTACCACAAACCTACAGATACACAGCTTTATCTCCACTTCAGAAGTTCCCATGAAAAACATGTAAAAACTAATCTACCTTATGGTCTAGCAAGACGCATATGTACAATAATTAAGGATGAAAACTTAAGAAAAAAACGGTTAGAAGAATTAAAAGTTGCTCTGCTAAAACGTGCAATTCCTCACAATATGATTGACAAAGGCATTGAAAAGGCAACAAATCACACCATTTCAGAATTGCGAACTCCCATAGAAAAAATGGTACCAACAAGTAGCATAACAGTTGTTACTACCCATAACCCTAACAATCCTAACATCTACCCCCTAATACGAGACAACTTAAACATTCTAACACAAGACAAAAGGCTTAAAGCTATGCTTGATAAAACCACTATAATCAAAAGTAAACGACAGCCAAATAACTTGAAAAAAATACTCACAAGAGCAAAATACAGCAATAATGAAACTCAGCCCGTAGTTTCAAAATGTCAAGATAAGAGGTGTGGTACCTGCCCAATCATGTATTAAAGAAGATTGATCCAGTCAAACCCATCTGATGTTTACTCTTTTCTATACATAACCTTACTTCACGTGAGAAACGACTCATTTTTATTTATATATATATATATATATATATATATATATATATATATATATAGCGCGAAATGTGTTTGAATTCGACTGTTTTCTTAACGTGAAAGTACGAACATTGTAATGGAGCTAGAAGCTTGTTCTTGAAAGACTACTGATCACCGGGAGACCACGTGATACTACAGAGTTTTGTTTACACACCATTGTAATCTAAACAAACGATCGTCTACTGAGGAGAGATAGTTGAATATTTAATTCAACGCAAACAATAAGAGAGTATTTCAATTGTCAGTAGTTTGCGTTATCGCTCTTTGTTTAGACACATTCTTCTCACCGAATGCTTCATACGACATATATCTCACATCACAATCAATACTATATACGCATATATCAAGCGTTAGAGTTTGTTGAGAGAAAACTACACACATCTGCACTTATGAAACACGAAGAGTTTATTTATGACGCCTCGTCAGCAGACTTACTTTTCATAAGGCTTTTATTGAAGTCAGGTTGATTTATCAAAACGTCTAGGCTGAGAAATACGGTTGCCCATAAGGGACATAATGTATTTTTTTATATATTTAATTGCATTTCTCCTTCCACCTCAGCTAGGTTTTTATCATTTTCAGTTGTCTTTCTTTCAATGTAATTTCGAAAAAATACTTGTAAAGAAGTCCTTTAAAATGTATTATAATGTCCCTTTGGACAGAGAAGGTAGTTTCTTAAAATTTCATGAACCATTTTTTTACTTTTAATTTTAGTATGTCGTGTTTCATTTGGAGTTTTTTGTGTTTCATTTGGAGTTTTTCGTGTTTCAATTTGAGTTTTTTGTGTTTTATTCTAGGTTTTCCGTAGTTTCAGTACAGTTTTCTGTGGTTTCAATGAGAGAAATGCAATTAACTATAAAAAAAATATAAAAACGGTTATGTCCCTTATGGGCCACCGTAGAGAACTAAATATTCCTTCATTGTGTGCGTCTGTACAATAGCCCGGTCTTTCTTACCAACCTGGCCAGCCTGGATGTTTTATAGCGCCATCGTTTAATAAGAGATCTTGCTTTTGTACCTTAAATATACAAGTATAACGGAGAGGTCACGAGGTGCTCTTTCTATGCTTGTTGAGATGTTTGACTTCCACTGTTCAAACACAGACGAGGGAAGGAACAACCTTATGAAAATATGAAGTAGTTGAATATATTCGTTTGCGAACAGTAGTGGACATAAACTTTGACTTATTGTCAAACACTTAGGGCTTACTTATCATGCATCGTACATTAACATGGATATTCAAACCATCACGCGTCTAACATCGGGGTCAACTTTTGGGTGCCAAAAAGGACAAATATGGACGATATGAAAATTGATATGCCTGACTTTGCGTGTTCATCATTCATGAAATTTCGTCTTTTTAAGAAGACTGCACTGAATCGAGGCGTCACGTACCGACGTTTAGGTGTGATCTACGGGTAATGGATACTAAAAGATGTCAAATTGTCCTCGTTTGTACATCCGTGTCAATGACTGAAAATCAAATAATAAATGGCAATTGAGGTACTTAGCTTATATTGACGCTCTGTTGGACCACACATCAGGTCGGTAGGACGGGTCAAGGGAAGATTTTATATCGGTCTTATTTTCAACATTCATTAATGTAAAATGTGATGATTTAAATCATTTATATAGGCAACGTGATGTACGTTTAGTTGTATGGTGTAGTGGATGTGGAATGTCACAGGGTAGGTATGATATGGTGTATAACATGATATGATATGGTATATAACATGATATGATATGGTGTATAACATGATATGATATGGTATATAACATGATATGATATGGTATATAACATGATATGATTTGGTGTATAACATCATATGATATGTCAGGATATACTCATGGTAAAAATGGTTGACACCCCTAAACAGAAACTAGATTTTAGCAAATTAAATGCATGGACAATTAATATTGTTCGATTTTATGGTATTTTGAAAATCAAATTGCACTAACACATGATGTAAGCTATATACTATTTGCCATGTATGTATTGTGTGCGAATGAGATATGGCCTAAACCAGCCAGTAATGGAGACTGACAAGAGTTATGCCAGTGTTTTGAAGTTGATTATCCAACTACATGATATATCGGTCCTGTAAGAGAAATGATAAATCTTTCTGGTATGTCCCTTCATAATTCCCGGCTTCCCTGATAGCGCCGTTTCTGTACAACCCTTCTTGAAGCCATTCAATAAATCCGTCGGTGACGAGGCAACAACAAATATATTCTCTTTGTCAGCATATTTCCCTCAAAGCAATGCAGATAAATCTTTGATCCTAACGAGTAATATATATATACCATAGCGCTGTTTACAGTCACCGGGTATATATATATGGGGTGGTATCGTCAAATGGGCTGGACTGTAAAGTCTGAAATATCCACATTCATTTAATTGTTTTCGTGAGATTTGCAAATCGTATTGAACGTTTGTTAGGCAGTGTTGCAAGAACCGTTTCAATTTTCGGAAAGATTGCGATTTGTAAAGAAATTTGCCGCCGTCATTAGATCGGTATGTGTGACTTTACAGAAACACTTTGTCGTGTAGTTTGTTGAGTCAGAGTAGGAACCTATTGAAAGGAAATGGACATAATAAAAATACAAACATAACCACGTGTCACTTACCAATCAATCAACGTCTATTGTACATTGTTTAAGCTACCTATATATCCGCCATGTTGAAAATGCTCCACACTGTTGAAAAGACTTGTAAACAAGTCGAAATGCGACGCATCCAGTCATCATTAAAATGAAATCTACAGCAAGTGTCGTCTGAAGTATTTTATTTATATATATATATATATATATATATATGATGGAGTAAAAATATCTCAAAAGATTATCTATCCTTGGCATCAACATCGCATAAACTGTCAGTACCATCAACAGTTCACTTATATTCAATCATTGTTAATGAATGATGTTATTTCAATAGATTAGTCACTAAACATCCACAAGTGATTCATTCAGTCAGTTCATCTGAACATTCTCACTGTTTAGAGTGTAGTTTTGAATTTACAATAAACTGTCATTCCCCGTCATGAGTCGCCTATTGTTTTTATTACCCATTGTAACATGATTTCGGTGTATCCTTGATTCTGATAGGCTGATTTGCCTATGTTGAATGACAATGAATCCCGGAAATTTTACAAACGCAACTATTTATCTTATAATTAACATTTATTTATTTAACATTTATAATTACCTAAAAAAAACGCAAATATTGAAAACAAAAGTTTATTTAAAAGGAATCGACAGGGAGGCAAATGCCCATATCCATACGCGTTTGGCGTTGCTTTTACTGCCCAAGTTTACTACGCACGACTAAAGTATTCCCTGCGAAAATGTAGCACGTTCTTTCGCTCAAATAAGTCGATGAAATGAATTTGAAAAATAATGTCAACAATAGTAAAACACCCTTCTCTCTTCGGAAAATCAAGTTACAAATGAGTGTATATGGTTCCGTAAAGCCATGGGAATTTTTTTTGTCATTCGACATTCATTTTTTGTCATTTGTTCACAATAAAATGGCCGCCATGCAGTTTTGGCTTTATACGCAACACCGTTATTACCACTACGGATAATTGGTTTGTATAATAAGATGTTTTACCCTCTGAAGTAAATATAAATGACATAAACTATCATTATAAATGAGAAATTTGAAAAAATAAAATTTGCAAAAAACGTGCTACAGCGCCTTTAAAATGAACGATAACGTTCCTTCAGCTGGCTATTCGGAATGCCATTGTCTTCTTTTAAACGTCTCTGTCTTCCTTTTTTTCTTTTCTAAACCTTCATTCTCTCCCTTTTCTCCTCAAAGTATATATTTCCTTATACATAGACACAATGGAACTGTGGGCCATGGTAGTTTCCGCCGCGATATTAGATAATTATTTCTATAGCGGCGTAAAACCCCATTTGTCTTCACATCTTTCCCTATTCCCTATTTATTTGTTTCCGCTATCAATGTTTCCTTCTCAACTCTCCCCTTCTCTTCCTCTTCCCCTATTTTCTAGTATACTCATGAGCCAAAAAAAACTTTCTACTTCGAAATAAAATCATTTCGATTCACGAGGGATACCTTCTTCTAATACAGATGTACATCATATCTTCAGGAGTCACAACATGCTTTTTGGCTTGGTTTAAAACGTCCTACAGTAAAGATGTAAAAATTAAAGTCAAAGCATGTTTTTTATGCAGAAAACATCATGTATTAATTTAATTTCTACATTTTTATAAATGTTTAACTTAAATGACAAACATTCTTGCCCAAAATAAGACTTAGTGTATTTGAACTTACATAGAAATAGAAATATCACACTCTGATGTCAGAAATTGTGAGTAATTATTCATTAAACATTTGTCTATCGAATACATTAAATATCTACTTTCTCCGATAGCAGTATTTCCTTTTATACTCTCTTAAAAACAGTGGGAAGTTTATTTAGTAAATGAGTATACATCTACTGTAGAAGTATATCTCCAAAATAGTCCATCTATATCTCATGCATGTATTATCTCCCATACCCGTCTCCTACCCTTCCCTTTAATACGCCTCTAGTAGCATCTATCTTAATAATGACGCGTCTGTTTTATGACAATACATGAAATGCAAAAACACAAGATGTCAGCCCAACTTGCGTTGTCTAGGAACTGGTCCGGAAAGCGTAATTGCCTCATCTATTTGTACTTCAGAGCTTTAAACACGCTTCCAAAAATCAGACTATCTACATCTTGCGCATCTCTTTTTATGAAAATCCTTTTCAACAGTGGAATGCACTCGACAAATTTGTCAAACAAACGAGCGAATTTATATTCACGTTTTTTTCATCTCCCGCGTTCAAGCTATGAACTACTTAAACAGGCTAGCGTTCTGTATATTTTATGGACCACATGATTTCATGCCGAATTCTTCTGTGTCATGCACCATGCGCATCTGTTAAACAACGACGCTTCTACTTGGATGTGAAAAGAAGAGCGGTAAGAAGGAGATATGAAGTATATCACCAAGAAGGGCGAGATGATACCGGACACTTCCCTCGTGCTGGGTGATAATTGCTTCACTGGGTCGCTTCTAAAGGGAGATTATCACTCTAAATTTGATTTTAATTTCTTGAAACCTTAAACCAAGTTTGCTGACATGCTGGCGGACTGTGTCGAATTTCCTAAATTAAAGCTGAAATTTAAACCAAGCCGCTCATCAGATAATTGGTATGATTAGTATTACACGGTTGTCTGTTGACTAACAATGTAAACTATCCCGGGGAAATTATCTCTGTCCAAAACAATTAACGTCCTGCGAAGATAATACAATATTTACTCTCAGCGAATATAATTTATAGTCCCAGAAAGTTTGATAAAAAATGTTTTCTTTCAGTTTGGTCACTGGCCTGATGAAGCTTTCACTACTCACTACTATGTGGTATAAACTATGAATATTCGCATATTTAGTAGGCAACATTTTAAAATATAAAATATTCAAAGTGTTTAAGCGCCATATCACAACAGGTTGTTTCAAGTGCAACATGCTTAATGCTTGCTTTCGAATTTAGAGATTTTCTCCCATTTTCTATCTTTCAGATGAAATTATGTGTACGTGATATATGGTGCTCTGCAAACGACCACAGTGCATGTTTAACTCAAATGTGGTGGATACTGCAGTGTAATACATATGTTATAAGGTAATATCACACGTGTTGAATACAGCTGGAAGTATGATGTCACAACGGTGCAGACCTCGCAGAAATCTAATAATGTCACTACATTGCCGGAAGGTCCACCTGATTAATATACTAAACCTCCTTCCATGAAATACAAGTTTGTATTTAAAGCGTGAATGATTTTCAAAATCGCTTTCGCTCGTTTAATATTGAACACATTAACTCGTTCAATAAAAATGGTATAAAAAAGGAAAGGACGTTTAGTATCCTCAATATTTGATTTATAAAGTTGTGATAAAGTGCTGATACAGCAAAAATCATTCTTTGTCAGTTATCTTTTACACAAACACTTTTAACGTCTATCAAACATTCACTAAAATCCTGCCTGTGATGTCTACAAATTTGCGTATATAAGTAAAAAGTAGCCCATTAGGATATAAGAATCTCCACAGCCAACGGTGATATTTGGTATCCAGACCATCAGATCTATTTCCACGTAACAACGTAAAAGCTGATATAGTTTACGTGACCGAAAGATGGCCTACAATTAAAACAGTCTCCGAAAATCTGGTACGGTAAGGTTGTCTACTTCTACCAATGTTGTTCAGCTTTTGTGCATAGAGAGTTTGAGATTTATTGCTGCCTCACTTTAACATGTGATATGGGATCCTCCCCTTTACCTTTATGTTTTTTCAGTGTACAGTATATAGCACAGACATGTTGGGCGAATCAGTATTACCGGTTATATGTTTTTGGCATAGAAAATTTTAGTAAGTGATATGTAAAGGCCTAGATGTATATGCTTGATGTATGCGATTCTGCAGTTTACTTGTTTGTGCTATAAATCGACAAATGTATGTATGTATTTATGCATTTGTCATAATTTCCAGGGCGATTGTGAGTATCTGTTAAATAACGCCAATTTGTAAACATATTAGCATGTGACAACTATTCATCAGATTCGCGACTCTAATGACAGAGAAGCACAATGTTCAGCAAACGCTTTTTGAAGGATATGAAATGGCTATATATTGAATGTAAATAGCTCCTGAACACTCGTGAACACTCGTGAACACTTGATAGGTATATAATAGATGTGTTTATTGCACGTCTTTGAAAATAAATCAAACACCTGCATTGTAATAATTGCATGCTGTCAAAAGGTTTGCCCTCTGCCGTGAGTATTGTCTGTATGTGCTTATTCATCGCGCGGAGTACACGAAAGCACACACCGTTAAACCTTCTTTATTTTCATTGTGCCGTTATTCTTACAACGGGGCGTGGTGGTTGTTAAACTGCTTCATCAGAGTCCTTTGAAGCGGAATTAGTGGCGAGCACCTATGTTCTGCTTATACTATAAGGCTGGAAGACTTTTTTTTAAATTTGCTATATGGATTACATTAAAATGTAGATAAAGGGGAGCACATATTTCAAATGTAGTGGGTCACGGTGACGATGATCGTCTAACGGTATGGCATGCTGCAATCACCAAGAGCTACATGGTAAACGCAGAGTTGACGGGCATTCTGTCATCAATGGTTATAAGTCCAATTACTGTGTAACCATGTGTGTTCTTTTAAAGCCAGTGACGTCAAAACAAAACAAAATGACGTGACGTAAGACATGTTGAGACGTACTGTACGACGCAATGTGACGTCGTATAAATTCAAGATTTAAAATTGTTGTGACGTCATGTGAAATAAAATATGATGTCTTATTAACATGCTGTGACGTCATGTCAGACATAATGTGACATCATGTAAAATATAATATGACGTAATGTGTAGATTATATTGTGATTTATTACCTATATGGTTGAAAATAACCGAGTTAATATTATTGATATGAGCACATGCGCACATATCACGTTCGCATAGCAACGATTGTTTCACCGCGGCTTCCCGAATTTTGTCGTCTGTGACGTCATAAAACGATTGTTCGTGACGTCACTGTGGCTTGCCGTCGCAAGAGAAGTGGGCCGCTTTCTGACTATTTTTACGCGAATCACATGGAATAGAACGGGTAATAAAAACAAATTTCTCTCGAAAGTGTGTCATATGACTTTTACGAAACTCGTGCGAATTAGTGTATAACCCTCGCTCTCGCTCGGGCAATACAAACATTCACACTCGTTTCGTAAAAGTCATATGACACATTCCTCGGGTAATAATCTCTATGTCTCGTTGGACATAATGTGCCGTCGTGTAAAGCTTCATGTGACTTCATCTTTAAAACATATTGCAACGTCATGTCAGATGTGACATGGTGTAAAAAAAAATAGGACGTGACGCCATATAAAACAAAATGAGTCTTCATGTGTAAAACGTACTGTGACGTCATGTAACTATAATGTGACGTCATTTAAACCAAAACGTGACTTAATGTGCAAACCGTATTGTGACGTCATGTACAACATGAAGTCGTGATAGAAATCAGCATTGCTACTGTGATTATAATATTAAATTTATGTTCAAAGCCTTGATATCGAAGTGTGCAGTGTTGGCATCAATCTTCCCACAATATTATGTACAAATTAAATTAATAACTTCATTAATAAAGGAAAAGTCCAATTTTTATCAAAAGAATACTTTAATTGAGGTGTTTTCATTTTGCACCATGACATGTGGAACATAATTCAGAATGTTTTCCTATTTCCACTTGACTTGATTTGGTCTATGTGTATACTTACGAAGTGACGTTATTGGGAAGACATGTTAACGAGCAGGTTTTGCTGACACATCAATTACGCGCACACAAGACTGTATACGAGCAACGCGTGAATTGTCTATTTACCTGCCTGGTCTTGTCTATTCAACTATATCCTACCTGTCTGTAATTTGTCCATCTCATTTACGTGACTTGCTGCACTTTGGTGTATTCTACCATTGTTTGAAGTCGTATGTAACCTTTGATTTCACGCGCCGAGTAAATAGCTATTTATTTTCAAGATGGCTGACACGTTGGGTTCAATTAAGCGGAAGTGGACAATATGGTAACGAGGCTATTGGGAATAGTCTCGAACCAAGGTTCAGGGATGAAGCAATAACGGCGTGGTCTTGGTTGCGTTATGTTTTGACCCTACTCTTCCGTAATTGGCTGTTACGGGGAATTGTAAAGGGGTGTGTGCTGTCGAAATGTGAAAAGGTATCGTCCATGACGAAGTGAGACAGTTGATATCGGTTGAAGGTATCTGTTACGTACGATGTGATCGTGAATGAGTGTTTGTATCACGATATTGACATCTTAGTGATTACGGGCCCATGGTGTCTTCTGTTCGTCTTTGTGAGGAACACAACCAATGGCAATGTCTCCAGATTTGATGGAAGATGTATTATGGGAAAAGAGGAAACATAGTTCATCATTTTCTTTTTTTTCTGTAACCTCTCATGTTGTCATTGTTTTGAAACCCGAAATAACTGTAAAGGGAAGTTTGATTTTATATTTACCTTTGCTATAACTACCTCTGACACAATGTGGTCCTCGAATAAAATTCACATGCGTTAATTTGTCTACGAATCTTTTTCAATAGTTATGCCAGTTAATTTACATTGCTGTAGTTTGGTTAACAGTTCAAACATCTCATTTATAAATGTTTTGATAGGATATACATTCTATTATTATTTCTGTATCCTATACTGAACAATCTCCGTGACTATTTGTTGTTGAGTATGGGGATTTGGTTACACGTTCAGTAATAATCTGATAACTTATTTCAATGTTTCCCCAATTGAACATCTCTTGCACACCTCCAACGTAATGAAACTCGTAATATCCCGAATTCATTAATTTCAGGATGTATCTCTATAATACCTGTGCTTATCACGAAGACAATGCAGCATATAAAGTGTGAAATAATATCGTTACATTCATCTCTCCGCACATGTCCACACTCAGTCGACCACAAATCCACATTTTCAACACTCATCAGGAATGATAATATTTAACCACACCAGGTTATAAATCATTCCGTTATATCCTTCAAAGAAAAGGCAACACTTTCAAATTATTCTCTAATCCCACATATCAATATTTCAAACGTCCCACCTCCAGTCTCTTGTTTACCTTCTCACCAGCCCTTCTGAACCAATGTCCGAGTCTGGTCATTTGGTCAAGCCTTTCACTGACCACTTTAATTGGGGCTCTAAATGCCCATTCATTGGTCAGTATTAGGGTTAACTGACCGTTCAGTGTTCGTTGAGGTGTGGCGAGATAATAATAAAATATACCGTGCTTGGTCGAGTGAAATGATTTGTATTTATTCAATAAACTGAATATGAAGTCCGTCTCATCCGCGGTTCGTTTGATGGAAATCTTCTTGAAGTTGCCTTTAAATCCTTTATTTAGTAGTTTGTGTGTAAACCGCGGATCTTATAGCTGTATTTGTTAATTGTCATTCCTGATCATTGTAATAACAATTACTGAATTTTGGAATGAAATTTAATCAATTAACAGTAGCTACATATCATGAATACGATTACAGACGGAGGAATGTCAAATGTTTTTAAAATAGATACTTTCAATATATATATAAGGGCAAATGCTGTTACAAACACATCATGTATGCGATGGGCATGTCATTTCCTCCATTGTTTGTGGGGTGCTGTCACAGCGGTACACATGCACTGTATATAAAACGTTTCTATCGACTACACGTTAGTGCTGTTAATTAAAGGGACACCGCGTCGAGGATAAAATTGAGATCAGATTTATCTACCTATGCTGATTAATGTGTCTGCTAACGAGTCACAGACTTCCAATTTCTGACAATTTAGGTAATTGTTAAAAAAAACTATTCCATGCAAACAGTTAAGTGAATCGAAACTCGTTAGCAGACACGCTAATCTGATCTCATGTTTATCTTCAACGCTGTGTTCCTTTAAGATATTATCATAATAATCCCACGGGCAAAAGAAAGTATACCTTATTTTCAACAGAGTCAAACACAAGCTATTCTGCCGAATAAATCATTTCTTAATTTATGTGATGAGAATATATCTCCTAAATAGTTAAACACAATGTCATTCATGAGAGTAAGCACACCTGGGGTGCTAACATTATTATTTCAAAGGTTTTTGATGACATAGGTTTCCTTATTGACGGTAAAAATGTAATGAAATATGGAAATGATGTTAGTACAAGATGTTTTTGGCATAATCTACCTTCTTGGACTTTACGCATCGTTGCTGAATGATGTCATAAAACAAGCCAAAAAGCCGTATTTCCCTGGTAGATATTATACAAGTTGGTAAGAAGAGGAACTGCAGGTGCTATATGGATTTAAAGGCGCAGTAGCACGTTTTTGCATATTAAGATTGCCATTTATTATTAAGTTTATACAAATTGAATATATTGTTACGTTTAAGGGTAAAACATCTTGTAACTAGGCCCATTAAGCCGTTTCCATAGAAAACGGTTATCCGCATTGGAAGAAGATGGTGCGACAAATAAAGTGACAATTCTGCGGAACTCTTCAATACGAGAGACAGATGTAGGTCTAATGCTGTTTTGAGAGTTCAGACAACAAGATGGCCGACCATTCCGTCATTGTTCCATATTTTAAAACTCTACTCTGAGGTAGAGGTTTAGGTATCGATACAACAATCAGATCACTTGAACTACATTTAAGCAGCCATTTTCAATGTGAACTCCTTAAAATGGCCGTTTGACCGAACCATATTCATTTGTTTTGGAACTCTTTTTATTGATTCAGGAGTAGTATATAGTCATTGGTAACACTTATTTATATTTTTGAGACCTCAACTCATTTCAGAAAATCGTACTACAGCGCCTTTAAAACTATATTTTAAGTGTTTCGATCTCCGCATCAGTCAGATCACTTGAACTACCTTCAAGCGTTTTTTTATATGAACACTTTAAAAATGGCCATTCCACGGGAAATGAACTCGCATGGATTAACCGTGCCATGTACATTCGGTTTCGACCACCTTTTTATGTTTCGAGAGTATTATTTAGCCATTGGTAACACTTATTTACATTTTCATGAGAGCAATTTATTTGAGTAAGAACGGCGTGTTACAGCGCCTTTAAGATATCTTTTTTGCAATAGAGTTGTAAATCCATTGTATTTGTTTTCCCCTCTAGTTGTGTTAAGCAAATGTTTGACAATATTGCCTATCATGGTTTCCTAGTATGCAAGTTGATTAAGGCGGGCCGGTGAATACAAGAAGGACAAACGTATGGTAACTGTACAGTTGTAATCGTTTAGATCCTATGTATAAAGACTTTAACACTAGCGAGTATATGGTTGGATGTAAGTGTCAACTGAAAAAACCCCAACTCTTTTCACTTATTAAGGCACAAGCTGAATATATTCCTTTGTTTTCTGGCATTATTTATCAAAGATCTCAGAAATAGGTCTCAAAAAGAACAACTCTTTCATTGCAATAGATGTGTATCATACCCTGAGACAGGTGACATCTTAAGTCTTTACTTAAAACTCACTGCAGGTCAAACTTTCCGGATAAACGTTGGATGAATAATCGTTTAAGAATCTTTTAAAAGTATCATTTCTCGATCCCAGCTGACCCGGAGGTATTTAAAGCTCAATGCCAGGACCCTACACCTGCATTAAATGGCTCG
This sequence comes from Gibbula magus, assembly GCA_936450465.1. Classification (NCBI taxonomy): domain Eukaryota; kingdom Metazoa; phylum Mollusca; class Gastropoda; order Trochida; family Trochidae; genus Gibbula; species Gibbula magus. Next base: position 61,476,837 of record OW388302.1, read on the forward strand.
ACTTCACCCATCACGATATATTTCGTGTTCAACACCTACAGTTAATAAAAACAAATCTAGCGAAATGATCTTTTGTATTGGAGGTTTAAAAAGCAATCAGCCAAGGCCAAGGTCATGACCTTTCGGCTCGCGCCAACGGTTTGGAGTCGCCTCCATCTTGAATTAGATGTCTTCGGAAAATGACACGAATGAATGTGCATTCTGTTTAGATAATAGAAGAATTATACGGAATTTTGTAAAGAGAAAACGTGTCATATTCGGAGGAAGGTACTAAATGAACAGATTATCCTTCTGAGTGACAAGGGGGTTAACTTTGGACAAGTGCTTTCCATCGCGTGTACGACGATTACCGAGTCAATGTTGATGGATGGCCGTCGTTTGTATTGAAAACACTTCTGGGATTGGCAATGGGATGACATGTAAGGAAAGTAATTGTATATTTCTTTTCCTGGATGGAAAAAATTAATCCTGAGGTGAAATTTATTTATAGAAAAAATTGAGATTGATTGAAAGTGTGTAAAATGTCAAAAGGAATATGATTTACGTATTGTCTAATCTTTATGACACCTAAAAATAATGAACACGTTTAAGATTCAACTATGTAATATGCCTGACAACATATTCATTGTTATAATATCCAATTCATATATGTACTGTATAGTTAACTGACTAGTTCAAGCATCAAATTGGGGAATAACTAGAAGGTGTTTTTACTCGTTAAAACAGATGTATCCCCTTTCCTCCAAATTCAATTTAAGTTATTACTCTTCTAAAAGACAAAGTCCAAATTCTTGCCATGGAAACCGCTAAAGTCCAATTTTGAAGAGTTCAAACCCCAAACGGCACATCTTCATGTTATGGGGAGGCAGCATACGAAACTTGGTGAAGATTGGCCAAACAGCTTAAGAGATCTGCTCCGGAAACAAACCCTACCCTTCAAATAGACAAGTCAAAATTCTTACCATTGAAACACAAATAATTTAAGATTTAAATGTGAAACACCCAAAAGGCATATCTGCATGATATGGTGAGGCTTCATACCAAATTTGGTGAAGATTGGTAAATTATTTTTGGAGGAATGCTCCGGAAACAATGGGAACGCCAACGCCGACGGAAACTCAACCAAAAACAATATGTCTCCCGACCCGTCGGGGGAAGACATTAATCATGAGGAATCGGCAATGTCATTTCTCATATTCATCATATTGAAATGTTGAGGTACACGACACATGCATGTCGTACAACAGCATTATCAGATATTGTAGTGCAGTTGATGACTACAACAGTACACAAACCACGCGATGACAGGTTGTATATCAGTCGCTACATTCAGTAGCTAGCTACTCTGTATTGACCTGTAGATAGTCTTCCCATGGTTGCTCTTCAGAAAGGATTCAATACTTTTTTAGGAATTGATAATATGTTTGATTCTCAGTCGAGTATGCTGTAAATCTCTTACAACGACTCAATACGTCATATATATCGTAAATATCCTAGTATAATGCTTTACACTGCCAATCTTGAGACATAAAGTCAAGTGTTCTGTTATCCAGACAGCCTCCAGCCCGAGTTAGAAGATAGGGTAGAAAGCTAAAAAGGAATTGAAACGGTAGTTGCATTGGTGATATCAGTCAATACACTCCACAGAAATACACAAAACATACAGGGCTAGGTTCGACTGGCTCATGAATTGCTAACGGTTAATAACTTTTCAGAAATTGTCGCGCATGCGTACACATGGACAGCTAACATCGCTGAGCAGCCTAGTCTACGAATAGTGTGTAGTACAGCCGAATTAGAAAGACATTAATATTCTGTATAAGTACTGACCATAATAGCCAATAACAATTTACATAAAATAAATTATAGACCATGTCCTAATCAAATTCAAATTGTAAGCGTTTTTTCACTGATATTCCGAGGACACTATTGCCTAGAGTAATGGTTCTACCATCATGACATCAGACTGTAGCGTCTCCCTTGTGACGCATTCTATGACCTCTCAGACGGCCTGATTTGGATTTGTTAAATTAAATTATTTCACATTCCCTGGTCCTCTTAATGTTAAGATAGCAAAACATTATAGGATGTTACCGACAACTATCTTAGAGCTAGCTAACTGGTGTTATGTCTGTATATATGTCTGTCAAGAGACACTCACAACCCCATCCTCCCTGTAGCTGATGAACGTATAAGCCTCAAGAAATCGTTGACAATAGGGAGCCAACAAGCAGAGAATCTTCAGCGAAATAGAACACCAAGAAAATAGCAGAAAACTGCCAATATCTGACACAGTTCAAATCAGGTTTAAATTCTTTAGTATTGTTTTGATTATATCATATGACCAATTATTCATTAGCAAGGCCTGCGTTTTCTTATTGTTCTTAAACACGTTAATGTATGGTCCTTTGATATGTGAGTGGTCACGGTAGGCTCGGTGCGTCTACTAGAAGACTAATCTTGGTAGAACATACCCAGTACTTTACTGACTAAAGAGAACCACCATGAACAGCAGAACACTACAAGCTCTGACACAGTTCAGGTATAAATAGTATTCCTCTGATTATATCTTTTGATCAATTGCTCATTAGCAAGGCCTTGATTTTCTAATTGTTCTTAACACAATTATAGTTGTATGCCAATGTATGGTACTTTAATCAGTGAGTGTTTACGGTAGGCTCGGTGCGTCTACTAGAAGCCTAATCTTGGTACAAAACAAGAAGCACTTCACTGTCTATCGAACTTGATATTGTCGTATTATCCTTTATCGGGAAACTATCAAAACACTTGAAATCTTCACTAGCCTCTCCTCGGTCCATGTGGACGTGCCCTGCATATCAACTGCACTCACCTAGACACTGGGAGGGGCAGGGGAGGGGGGGGGGGGGGGGGGGAGACACTAGCGTTTATGCACTGAATGACCTCTGTAGAGGATGATACAGATGGGAGGTTATTTCTATGATGCCATATACTATATCATACTAGTTTATACCGACTTGATTTGGGGACATGCCACTATGAGTGCATTTAGCTCAAGTCCGTTTGGAGTGCATGTATACTATCGGCACCAAGACAGTGTTCACAGTGATACAGTATCATGGTTCTTCAAATCCGTGGGGAGTACACCAGGCAAGTTACCACCTGAACACCACCACCGGTTTACACTTCGCTACTCACATAATCACCCTGGTTTAAAACCACCATCTGCATGATGCACCGGTCTACACTTCGCTACTCACATAATCACCCTGGTATAAAACCACCATCTGTATGGTGCACCGGTTTACACTTCGCTACTCACATAATCACCCTGGTATAAAACCACCATCTGTATGATGCACCGGTCTACACTTCGCTACTCACATAATCACCCTGGTATAAAACCACCATCTGTATGATGCACCGGTCTACACTTCGCTACTCATATAATCACCCTGGTATGAAACCACCATCTGTAGGATGCACCGGTCTACACTTCGCTACTCGCATAATCACCCTGGTTTAAAACCACCATCTGTATGATGCACCGGTCTACACTTCGCTACTCACATAATCACCCTGGTTTAAAACCACCATCTGTATGATGCACCGGTTTAAACTTCGCTACTCACATAATCACCTGGTTTAAAACCACCATCTGTATGATGCACCGGTCTAAACTTCGCTACTCACATAATCACCCTGGTATAAAACCACCATATGTATGGTGCACCGGTCTACACTTCGCTACTCACATAATCACACTGGTTTAAAACCACCATCTGTATGGTGCACCGGTCTACACTTCGCTACTCATATAATCACCCTGGTATAAAACCACCATCTGTATGATGCACCGGTCTACACTTCGCTACTCACATAATCACCTGGTTTAAAACCACCATCTGTATGGTGCACCGGTCTACACTTCGCTACTCACATAATCACCCTGGTTTAAAACCACCATCTGTATGATGCACCGGTCTACACTTCGCTACTCAAATAATCACCTGGTTTAAAACCACCATCTGTATGATGCACCGGTCTAAACTTCGCTACTCACATAATCACCCTGGTATAAAACCACCATATGTATGGTGCACCGGTCTACACTTCGCTACTCACATAATCACCCTGGTTTAAAACCACCATATGTATGATGCACCGGTCTACACTTCGCTACTCACATAATCATCTGGTTTAAAACCACCATCTGTATGGTGCACCGGTCTACACTTCGCTACTCATATAATCACCCTGGTATAAAACCACCATCTGTATGATGCACCGGTCTACACTTCGCTACTCACATAATCACCTGGTTTAAAACCACCATCTGTATGGTGCACCGGTCTACACTTCGCTACTCATATAATCACCCTGGTATAAAACCACCATCTGTATGATGCACCGGTCTACACTTCGCTACTCACATAATCACCTGGTTTAAAACCACCATCTGTATGGTGCACCGGTCTACACTTCGCTACTCACATAATCACCCTGGTTTAAAACCACCATCTGTATGATGCACCGGTCTACACTTCGCTACTCACATAATCACACTGGTATAAAACCACCATATGTATGGTGCACCGGTCTACACTTCGCTACTCATATAATCACCCTGGTATAAAACCACCATCTGTATGATGCACCGGTCTACACTTCGCTACTCACATAATCACCTGGTTTAAAACCACCATCTGTATGGTGCACCGGTCTACACTTCGCTACTCACATAATCACCCTGGTTTAAATCCACCATCTGTATGGTGCACCGTTCTAAACTTCGTTACTCACATAATCACCCTGGTTTAAAACCAGCACCTATATGGTGTACCGATTGACACTTAGTTTCTGACATAATTATCCACATTTAACATGGAAATGTCACCCATATTCTTAATACCAGTCTCATCCTATGGCGAAGTATACATTCAAGCTGCAAACATTGTTTATTAAATGCTATTTATATTACCTATACCTAACATGTATCAGTAAACTGCAAAATGCAATGAAAGTTGTCCTGGCCCACGGCTCGTTCAAGTCGCCATTCTCAAGATTTCACCGCATACACTATGATAGAATGCTTTCTATTCAAGGTGGGTTACAAAGTGTACATGAGTTGACGAAAACTTATCTTGTGAGGTCTTTAAAGGTGTTCACCGAACTATCTCCATAACGGGGTAGTTATCTCTCTACTCGAGAGCGATTTGTTTAGTACGACGCGTCCCTGATAAGGATTCGAACCAGAACAGTTAGAGCAGATACTGTACGAGGTGGCACAACAGGTAGGGTAAACACTGATAGCAGCTCCAAGTATCATTAGGTCTATTGAGATCGCCCGGGGTCCTCTGTATACTTCTCTTGTGTCAATTGGCTAGCATTGGACCAACTTCCAAACGCAAGGCATAACTCTTGCCAGTCTGCATTACTGGCTGATTTAACCCTTGCGGTATTTCCCTAGCCTTCTTGTGTCGAGGCAGTAAATCGCTGCACTGGAAATGCATAGCGGGCCTGGATTTCTAAACACAGATTTCCTAAGGAAATACTGCAAGGCCTAAATCAGCCAGTAATGGAGACTGGCAAGAGTTATGCCTTGCACTGGGAAGTTGGCATTGGACCTACATGCTACACCTCCAGAAGAAAAACCTTTCCAAGCCTAAATTTCCGAAGCACTCACTGAGATGGACGTGAATGAGTGTTAATGTTACGTTTTCCTTAAGGTTTCCGTGTTAGGAAATCGTTTAAGCCTTGTCGCTTTTCCTTAAGGTTCCCGTTCTAGGAAATCGGAGCCCACTATGCATTTCAGGTGCAGCGCTCAACTATCTTAGCATGGAAAAGTGAGGGAAATACTGCAAAGTTTAAATCAGCCAGTTGTGGACACTGGCAAGAGCTGTAGTATTGTTTGTGTAGGGAGGTTGACATAGTTTTTAACATTTTCATTTTATATTGTCATATTTAACTATCATTTGGAAACATATAAATGTTCTGCAAAACATATCAGGTAATTAAAGGTGTTCTCCCGTGTCATTTAAGATTTTGCAATTACTTATCTTATCACATCGAGTCAAGTATTGTCACCAGATTTAGAACAATCCCACTTCAGCTGTCTATTGTATTGTCGGGGGAGACAAAGTCCGAGGAACGCTGAGGGTGAGTTTGGGGGATCAGGGGGATTGAGGCTGAATCGTTCTTATTGAACTACATTCCTGGGTCGTGGTTTGAATCTGGGACAATTCTGACTCAAAAACACCAAAGAATCGACCACTTTATACGATTAATAATAAATGTAAATAGATAAAACGCTTATCCATATTGTACTGCATTCCAGAGTCGTGGTCCGCATCTGGGGTAGTTGGGAGACACAATCAAACAACTTCATACTACTTTTACTTCGAGGATTGTTTCGATATTTTCATAATCTTTTATCAAATATTGAAGGCAAATTGGAAATACCAATTCTGAAAGGTATGCCTTCAATATGTTTAAAGTCAGTTATCTATTCACATACACTATGTCACAAGCCATTAAGCAAACAAACAGAGAGAGAGAGAGAGAGAGAGAGAGAGAGAGAGAGAGAGAGAGAGAGAGAGAGAGAGAGAGAGAGAGAGAGAGAGAGAGAGAGAGAGAGAGAGAGAGAGAGAGAGAGAGAGAGAGAGAGAGAGAGAGAGAGAGAGAGAGAGAGAGAGAGAGAGAGAGAGAGAGAGAGAGATAACAATATGATAAACAGCTATCGACCTAAGTGTTCGGTCGATACCTGTTTTATGAACCCGTGAAAACAATATTAACCTCGGACCTCTTCCTCGGTCGCCAGCCTAAATATGTATGTAACTCATACAAGCACAGTAGTTCGTTCCCACCAGATGCCAGAGGAGACTCTCTTCACTCTGTAATGCTAATCCATTATCAATACCGGCATATACACGCCCTCTATATGTATTACCTGCTCTTGGGTAAGGATTATCCATACAGGATTAACGCTAATCTGCCTTGCTAATCATAATCAATATTAACGTCCAAACACCTCGATCTGTGTTGGTATTCTCTGTAATACCTTGTCTGACATTACCTGTCTCAGATAAGGATTGTCGATAACAGATTAACGTCAATTCGCGTATCAGATTTCGGATATTGTATTAGATAAAACTTAATCATCGAATTACCACTAGTAGATAAAATCGCAAATACTTTCTCGCCATCAATATCACTATGTTCTGAAGTCTTAAGATCAAACTTGTCAACCAATTTATTTGGACATATACAATCTCAAATACTGTATTTGCAAACCGTGATTGATAAATAATCACCTAGAAAGAATGTGAGACAGGACAGTGTGTTTCCGATGATAAATGTTTGTATACTTTGGGATATTGTGTAACCCTCGAATTACTGATGGAAATAATATTTCCGATAATTTTTGCATATCAGTCCTTTTTGTCAACTCACGGATATAGATAACTAATAGATAAGTTCTACAAGTATGTTTGTCTATAAATAGTAACATATTAAGATTTCTTATCGTGTATTACTAATAGAAGATAAGTATTGTTAAACTCCTATGAATATGAACTGTTTTTAAAATATGGTGGTCATCATTTTTACCATCAATACACCACTGTAGATGCTATTTGAAGTTGAAGATTATTTCAGGAATACTTCCTCGGACTCTTCCTTGCATGAAGAAAACCAACTTCCCTACGCAAGGTGTAACTCTTGCCAGTCTCCATTACTGACTGATTTAAGTCCTGCTGTATTTCCCTCGCTTTTCCGTGCTAAGATAGTGGATCGCTGCACCTTAAAAGCATAATGGGCTCTGATTTCCTGCCACGGAAACCATAAGTAAATGCCATATGTAGGAAATTTGGAAGAAAGCCTGCAATGCTACCAAGGCATTGGGGTAAAACCGTCTGTTGTAATATCGGTGACAACTACAAGCAGACAGAGTGTGATTCGAACTCGAGACCATTTGCAATTTGTTTTGAAATCGAACGCGCTAACTATATCTAACTATATCTAACTATATCTAACTATATCTAACTATATCTAACTATAGCGAATCGATACATGTCAACACCAAACAACTCGATAAATTTAGTTGCATACATATACGTACGTACCCATATGCTTGTTTCTTTGTAATATGCATGTGTACATGCTTTCTTTAACATGTACAGGTATGCCGAATGGATAATTACATACATAAGCCTTTTTTCCGTGCCAATAATGTTGAATTTTAAGACTACACAACCATGTAAGCAATACACACTAAGCCAGCCAGACACTTATATTTACATGTTAACACCCTCTTAGAGTTGGAATATACGCGTTGTAGTATTCCTCCACCGTGATTATAACTATGAGACCATTCCCCGAGCACTTGGAGATCTGAAAATACCACGAGTCATCTTACCCTTTAATTTTCAGATTTAACAGTGGCGGAGGTTACGAGATCTTCATAGGTATTACGGCTAACGGTCTAGTGGAAGCGTATTGTTACCCTGTCTCTGCGTAATTCTAATTCTCAGTACGGCTAATCTGTAAACGAGGGATAACTCTACATCGCGAGACGGAATTACGTGGCGTATCATTAGAGTTCCGCGCTCGTTACATATTGTATGTATGGCGATGATGCATGTAAACTAGATGAGGGAAACGTCTTAAGAACATCTGTGTGGATTTGGGGACGTTTGTCGCCAGATTTGAAAGCAATTTTAGGGATTATTTGAGTTTTCTCGCCAGATTTAAAGCGCCTTACAGGTGTTGGTTCGCTTTGATGTCTCTTTGACTTCTAAGACGAAAATGAAATTACTCGTGTAGTGTTTTAATGCGTGGTTAAGCAATTATTATTGAGAACTTTGTAAATACCCTCAAGTCGGGCTTTATCCAGCATCAAACATGAAGTGATTACATGTTTTAAATAACTTTCAAAAGTACTTCTGTAATCTATCCACATATCTATATTATTTGAAAATGGTCGTTCATTTGAGAATATGTCATTGGGATTTCAATGTTCTGTTCTTGTAATATTAAAATCTCTCTACGTTCTCTATTACTTCAACTGTATCTCAACAGAGAGCAATATACCGACCGTGTAATATAGTTTGATCATTTTGGCTTGTTGAAACCATCTGTTTGTATTTTATCTGTAAATGTTATTAAATGATCTTTTTGATTAAATTAACATTAACTTGTTTGAAAGTCGAAATAGCATTTTAAGAGAGGCTTTAATGTTGGCAATCAATTGATCATTGCTTTCTAAATATTAGTACTTATATGATGATATGGATACTACAGGGTGTGTACTCGGTGCCTAGGTATTACTGTGCGCAGCGGAAGTGTTGTTTTTAGAACAGGTGACAGTGAAAACTGTATTTAGTACTCATTCGTATGTACAATTCATTCATAAAATCATTTTATTAAATGCAGTCGCATTGTGCCATTATGATGATCTCAGCGACATCATGTAATCCGACTCCCTTATTTTGGGTGACATCCCAATCTGCCAACAGTCCCAATCTACCTACAGTCCTTATCTGCCTACAGTCCCAATCTGCCTACAGTCTTAATTTGCCTACAGTCTTAATCTGCCTACAGTCCAAACCTACCTACAGTCCCGATCTGCCTACAGTCCCAAATTGATAATATCCCATTCTGCCTACAGTCCCAAATCTGCTAATATCCAATTGTGTGTACAGTCAATATCTGCGTACAGTCCCAATCCGCCTACAGTTCTAATCTGCCAACAGTTCCAATCTGCCAACAGTTCCAATCTGCCTATACAATCCACATCTCCCTACATTTCATTTTGCCAAAAAAACACACCATAGTTAATGTATGTACCTATGAAGTCAGGTTTATGTAGCTTTAGCAGGTTTGGAATGTATGGCATGTTTTATGGCTGAAACATAAGATTATAGATGCCCGAAAACAATCAAATGTTACTAAACCTTTTAGCCTGAGTGAGTAATATATATATTTAAACGTTACAGCGTCCAAGGTGATGATCTTTGTTCTACCAGGTACACATAGGTATGCCGTTTGAATAGGATACAGTTGTAATGTTGTTCCTTATTGTTGATATATCGAATTATTATTAGCTACACCCTCTCAAAACAACGTGTAACAAATTTACTACCATTTAAATAGAACATATTTTCACTAATTTCTGACCAGATAGAACCATATCCGGTTTTCATAAAAACTCCGCTCATTGTGAAACGCTTCAAAACGCGGCACGGAGTTCAACGCCACTGACCAAGAGAGGTAGCTCTTCGATTCGATTCCAAAATATTCTATTTTTGGTTTATGATAAACTAAAAAATAAAAGAAAGATACATTGATTATTGATGCAAAACAAATTAAATTTTTTTTTATATAAATTCAAATCTCCGTGCTGATGATTGTTATCATAAATTGGATTCTGAAATAACCGTGTCTGTTTAACTTCCGCATTTCATCTAAGGTTAAGGTCATCCGTACAACCCATTTAGCTTGTCACACAAAGAGTAATAATATTCAGTAATGTACAATATTTTCATATCCATATCCATTTCCATACAATTTACCTTGTGGAAATATTATTCTCAATCACTCATTTGTGTGTATCTATACTGTGTTGAAAAAAGACACATCTAAACCATAACACAATGTCATTTGAATAGATATGTAGGTTACTACAATATAAAAGTCATTCGATATTTTCACACTTGAACCACAATGAATGTTATTCAAATATAATCGCTGAACAGTGAAAACTGTTTTTATATTCATAATGTTTAAAAACTAACAATACGACGACCGAAACCCCTGCTTTCATTTAACCCGTCCATTAATTCCAAACTTATACGAAACACAAAACAAATCACATTATGCCAACACAGTTTCCATGCGCACAGTTCTAAGGCTTATTATAAGACATAGATCAAAGAGTTACTTATAGCGGTAGACAGTATCCAACGCGACACAAGGGTCGCGCGTATTACGGTACTATCGGCATGGCTGCCTCTCTATAAAAATACCTGACATACTTAGCATGATCCTACCCCTTTTATGTCGGTAACATCTCTCCGTGTAACCCGAAACTGTAACAGTTGCAAGTCTGACTGCTTTTAAGCGTTTAGACCCATTTACTTTATTTATCGCATCAGTTGCGTCAATTGTAGCAATTGCGGCGCGCTCGTGGTGCTTGGCGCGAGTAACTCGCCTGTAACACGAGCCCCTTTTTCTCTACAATGTTAACAACTGCATGCAAATGTGACAAACTTGATACCATATAACAGAGTCTACGTCGCAGGGGTCTGAACCTACAGAGACGGCGTTATAGCGTTATAGCGTTATAGCGTTATAGCGACCAGGTGTAGATGGATAAATACGATATGAGACGCGCGACTGTGTTACAATATCATGAAAAAACTCGGATAAGTGTAGAATTCGTTGTGCTGTAACTTAACCGTGAAACCTGCCATGTAATACCCTCAAATACCTTCATTTTTGCCACCGATGCACTATTTGGTTTCAATAAAGCTTAAGAATTTAACATATGTTGTAATAAGTAAATAGTTACTTATACTTGTTTGATTTTCATGACTTAAATATGTATATGTGTGCGTGTGTTATAGAGTGTCATAAGGAAATACAATAAAGTTGAGACAGAGGATACTTATGATGTATGGGTTTTTTTTTTTAATGTGATACTTTCCAACTCTATTATAAAATATGCCGATGAGATAAGATATGCTGATGAGATAACATATACTAATGTGGTAAGATATGCTGTTGTAATAATATATGATGGTGTGATAAGAAATTGTGATGAGATAAGATATGCTGATGTGATAAGATATGGTGATGAGATAAGATATGGTGATGAGATAAGATATGATGGTGTGATAGGATATGGTGATGAGATAAGATATGCCGATGTCATAGGATATGCTGAGGGGATACGATATGTTGATGCGATAAGATATGGTGATGAGATAAGATATGCTGATGTCATAGGATATGATGAGGGGATACGATATGTTGATGCGATAAGATATGGTAATGAGATAAGATATGCTGATGTGATAGGATACGCTGATGCTATAATATATACTGATGTGGTAAGATATGAAGGTGACACTGTGATAAGATATGGTGATGAGATACACTATGCTGGGGTGGTAAGATATGGTGATGAGATAAGATATGGTGATGAGATAAGATATGGTGATGAGATAAGATATGGTGATGAGATAAGATATGGTGATGAGATAAGATATGTCGTGATATAAGATATGGTGACGAGATAAGATAGTGTGATGAGATAAAATATGCCGATGTGATAGGATATGCTGATGATATAAGATATGCTGATGCGATAAGATATGGTGATGAGAGAAGATATGCAGATGTGATAATACATGGTGATGTGATAAGATATGCTATTGTGATAGCATAGTATGCTGATGTGAAAATACATGTTTATAATAATGTGATAAGATATGGTGATGAGATAAGATATGCCGATGTAATAAAACATGCAGATCTGATAAGATATGTTATTGTGAAAACATATGCTGATGTGATAACCTGTGAAAATTTATGTATATACTAATGTGATAAGATATACTGTGAGAATATATGCTGATGTATTTAGATATATAGTGATGTACGGTAAGATAACGATAGATCTGGAATAATTACCTCATGCTATATGTCTATAGTGAGGTGAGGTGAGTTAAGGTTTAACGCCGCTTTCAAGAGTATTTCACTTATATCGCGGCTGCTAGTATTACGGCAGGGAGAAAGCCCGCAACGCCATGTGGCTATGCATTGCGGTGAAACCTGCGAGCAGCGGCTGGAACTAGCGAACCATGGGTGGTACTGCACCGATATTCAGTGAAGCATTGCACCCAAACCTTACTGCGTGTAGAACAGTTCTCTACTGCAGACAAAGTTGCCGTGCCCCTGGCGAGATTCGAACCCCGGACCTCTTGATCCGAAGCCGAACGCGCTAACCACTGCGTATATGTCTATAGTATCCGTTAACATAATTAAAGTAAATATAAAATCGCAAGAATCCTAATAACTTAGCTTTTCGTGATGAAGGGGCCGTTAGAAAGATTATGCTGATATACCAAGTAGCAGGGCGTACTAAATGTCAATTCAAGTCAATAACGTGGAATCTAAACTAGCCAGCATTCAAAACGCTATCAAACTTTCCAAACAGAATACTGCTGACTAAACAAATGTATTTTGTATATCATTGATAAGCACGTGTTTTGTAAAGAAGTGTATGTAACTTCTTTATCAGGGTATGCGTTTTGAATTGTTTTTCTGTTAAAACAAATAGGGTGCCGAAATAGCTTTTCAAATGTTTTGGACAGAATGTGTGACATCTAAGTGAAACTAAAAGATTGAAATTAAGTCAAACAAGCATGAACATGAACAAGTTATAAACATTTAAATGTTCCGTTTATTATCTCACTCTCACTCACTTATTGCAATATCTTTTATTTTGTAGATATGGTTTCTTTCCCCCTTTGCTTCCACTTCTGAGGGATTTTATAACCGAAATGAGTACATGTGTAAAACAGAAAGCCAATGAGTTAAGTATCGTTATTATTTCTCATCATGATAATTTATTTTTTATCCAATACTATAAGGTATTAGTCATGCATTGAATATTATTTACATACATTTAGATGTACAAAATACAGGGCGTTCGGCTTCGGATCAAGAGGTCCGGGTTTCGAATCCCGCCAGGGGCACGGCAACTGTGTCTGCAGTAGAGAACTGTTCTACACGCAGTAAGGTTTGGGTGCAATGCTACACTGAATTTCAGCGTAGTACCACCCATGGTTCGCTAGTTCCAGCCGATGCTCGCAGGTTTCACCGCAGTGCATAGCCACATGGCATTGCGGGCTTTCTCCCTGCCGTGATCAATTACAAGTTGAAAAATTATCATAATAAATATTTTAGTACTACAATTGATGTGTCGGTTTTAAGTTAATTTCAATTATAATGAAACTATGATATTGAATAAATTTTAATGTTCTAAATATCTTGCTGAAATATTAATAACTGAGATTAAAAGAGCCACTCTTTCAGGTGTTTGAACTGAATTCGTCGCATACCAACAAGGTTCCAAGGGCGGAGTAAAGAAGTAAAACGCCTTTAAGACGGACTAATAAAGAAGGCGACAAAACAATCACGTTCACACTCAAGGTAGAGTCCTTTGCGAGTAAATCGACACTAGCAATAAATTTGTCATCGCAGTCGACGAGCGAACACCCGAAAGCTATTTTTTATAACTTAGACAAAATGGCCTCCCACGAAGTCTCGTTAAAATCTCGTCGGCGAGACACGGAGCCTCGTTTTTGAGTTAATCCTAGATGATCCATTTCTAATGATCTTTAACTGAAATTTCAGTCCTTTAGATTTCATGCTAGCTTGCTAAGTCCTGCTGATAATACATCTCCTTTGCTTGACAACACTGGGATTCCATGTAAACGTCAAGAGGGCTAAATTGACCCATCACATGATAACATAACTTTATTTAGCATGAAATTGATTTAATTCTTCACCCTGACCTCTCTTTCAATGGTCAGAGTGTGATTATCAGGACAAAGGTCTTGAATTCAAGGCCCTAGGGATGACATTACTTGGGTCTCCGCAGGGCGATGTTCTTTGCCCTTTATTATTAATGTCTGTTGACAAAATAAACTGGACAATGGGAAACGGTGAATGATTGATGGTTCACGGGCACCTGTGTAATATGAATATATGTATGATAATATACAAACATTTAAGGAGTATTTTCATAATATATTCTACTATTGAAGAGTGTTTAAAATAAGGTGTTTTCGTTTTCTTATCACCGAGGCAGTGAAATCGATTTGATAAGACGACATGTCAAGTATGACATGTCAAATTATATTTGATCTGTGCACAGAATGGACAATTGATGTACATGATAAAACTACGCTTATCAATATAACGTGATATATATCAGACCAGTCAAATTATATTTGATGTGCGTTTATTCAACGTGTGATTGATTGATGTATACGAAAAGAACACGGTTAACAGTAAAACCTGAGATGAATATTATCGTTTGGTTGGTTGAAATAGGGAGAAATAAATTGGTGATGGTCCAAAGTTGTCAATTTCGCCGTTTTGACACATGTCAGGTGTCCCAACGTCTCCAATGATGCCAATGCATGAGGGATTGGTGATTTATACCGAATTGATGTGAGTGTATGTATAGCGAGCAGGTTGATTTTATATCGCATATGACACCGGGGATGCCCTGAGAGATTGATTATTTCAAATATATCTGAAATTAATTTTATAACACCGGTAGTCATTATTCATGTATATATTCTTACTGCATTTAAACAGGATTTTTTTCTCTTGATTTCTTTTAAATTGATATATAATTGACCTTAAACGTATACCTATCTTTAACACTATCCTTAACCCTAAACCGCTCCCTATTCATAAGCCTATATCTATCCCTAATCCTATCATTTAGCCTAGCCCTATCCAGTGACCGGCCATCTCATTTCGACACCGCAGTTTTATTTCACGCACAACGATTTATATTCTTGATTTGTATAAAGTCAAAGTCTATGTATAGTAGATGTGAGTGGTACATTAGTGTTAGTACGTAAGTACTGTGGTATTGGCTTGATGGCGTGTTTCTTGGAGACAAATGAACACTTACTCAAATGAAACGTTGCAACCTGGACCCATATTTTCAAAGCTCTCTTAGCGCTAAGCGAGTCGTAAGTGCCATACATTAACAATGACTTACGACTACCTTAACGCTAAGAGAGCTTCGAAAATATGGGTCCTGGTCTACTAAATTTCTCCTAAACGCCCGGGGGAGTATAGAATATACGGCTTTGGGCGAATGGAAGGCAGTAATCATCTTGCCAAACGGCATCAAGAAGAAAGCACAATTATGCAAGTTACATGTTATAAATCATAAATCATCCATCATATTAGCAAAGTTTCACATGGTGAACTTCATCAATAACATTAAAATTATAATGATAATGACTTGGCAATGGTCACACGGGTAAGTTTCAATTTAATTTTACCATCTATTTATGATGATCCTGTGACCCGTTTCAACAAGTACTGTAAAAGAATATCTTAATCGTGATTGTCGACGTTCATCTTATCTCATCCCAGACAAAGATTATTGTGATGTCCAAACGATGAAATATATACACACATCCCATTACCAGCCGATCAAAAATTAAGTATTCACCCGGTTGTTATATTCCATATTCAATAACACACTTAAAATTAGCCAAATGAAGCAGTCAGCCCCCTAATATCGGCACAATTTCAGTAATCTCGTCTTTCATCGCCCGATCGATGCCTTCATACGAGACTTCGTGAGATTTGCTGCAGGATTAACGTCATAGTGCGGGACGTAATTGCTTCCTTTGATGACCGATCTCGCAGGATATCGCGAGAATTGACGCAAACCCGTTACGATATCTGTGGCGCTAGTATATTAGTGTACGTCGCAACAATATAAGTCACCTCGCTCTCACCCGTGTCAGTAAGGGCACAGACTCAACATGAACTTGTGTCTCAATTTAAAGGCGCACTGTCCCTACAGTGAAAAATTGCTGTGCTTATAACACACGTGAAACAGTCAAGCTTTATTTCATCTCAAATATTTTATTCGTATTACAAAAACAAACATATTGATATTGAACAAGAAAGTAAAACAAAATGGTAGTATTTCCACCACAGAATATAGAAATCCAAGCCAATTATCAGTAGTTTTTATTGTGTACCGACAGGTGTTTCTCTGATATTTAACAGTTTAGCATCGAACACCTTTAACGATGGTGACAGCTACAGAATTCGTAATTGTTGTATAGTCCCATTTTAATCTCTCTTATCCTTCTGAGAAATACAATTCTTTGATTAAACAACATCTTATGTCAGTTTCGACTTCGGTTTACAGCCAGTTATCCTTCAAAAACATTAATTTTACTTCAGCACTATTCGGTACATATTTAACAAAACAGTCCGCAAACGAGAAATGAAATTGACTTTATCAGCATTCATGATCAATCTGTTTGTATTCCAAATTTCCGAAACAGCTCTTAATACAAACATAACTAGTTTTTCTTCTCACTGAAACCTGAGTCTCTATGCTTGCCCCACTTCTATAAAGCGCTATTCTAATGGCATAGTTTACATACTATTTTTATAGTAAATGTATATTATATTGTATTACTTGTCCGTTGAATATATCTCTGTTTAATAAATCTATAATGTTATTTACATTGTGTAATAACATCGCATATGACGTCACAATATTAGCGCTGTGGTCGCAATGGAGTATGTCCTATTTATCGACGAGTTCGTGGAATTAAGTGGGATTTAAATCAGTGTCATAAATTAAGTACTGAACTCGGTTCCGTTTAATAACATATTTATTAAACTCATGAATGGTATCGGTATCTAACTCGCTTTCCCTCGCCAAATACCAAACCACTCACTCGTTTCATAAATATTTAGTTTAGTATTCTTTATATAATTGTAACAGGAGTGAAAATACTCTTTTTCAACATCAAGGGATATTCGAATATGACGCTCTACGGACTGAGCTGAAGGAATATCCCACTATTTCAAGGGGGTTGAAATGCTATTACCTCACCCTGCCACATAATATACATTTATTACCTCACCCTGCCACATGATATACATTTATTACCTCACCCTGCCACATAATATACATTTATTACCTCACCCTGCCACATATATACATTTATTACCTCACCCTGCCACATGATATACATTTATTACCTCACCCTGCCACATATATACATTTATTACCTCACCCTGCCACATGATATACATTTATTACCTCACCCTGCCACATGATATACATTTATTACCTCACCCTGCCACATAATATACATTTATTACCTCACCCTGCCACATATATACATTTATTACCTCACCCTGCCACATATATACATTTATTACCTCACCCTGCCACATATATACATTTATTACCTCACCCTGCCACATATATACATTTATTACCTCACCCTGCCACAAATATACATTTATTACCTCACCCTGCCACATATATACATTTATTACCTCACCCTGCCACATGATATACATTTATTACCTCACCCTGCCACATGATATACATGTATTACCTCACCCTGCCACATGATATACATTTATTACCTCACCCTGCCACATATATACATTTATTACCTCACCCTGCCACATGATATACATGTATTACCTCACCCTGCCACATGATATACATTTATTACCTCACCCTGCCACATGATATAAATTTATTACCTCACCCTGCCACATGATATACATTTATTACCTCACCCTGCCACATGATATACATTTATTACCTCACCCTGCCACCTGATATACATTTATTACCTCACCCTGCCACATAATATACATTTATTACCTCACCCTGCCACATAAGATACATTTAGCCACGTGTCAGTCCAATACAGATCCAATATACTTTACCTTTTGCGAACTGTCATTATAATGTTGTCACTATCCTCAACCTCACTTTACCAATAAAGACGGTCAGAAACTACAAGCTTGCTTCCCACAAGCACCTGTTTTGATTTCAATCTAACGTAATGGACAATGGTTTTAATTGAAATTG
Organism: Gibbula magus; assembly: GCA_936450465.1. Lineage (NCBI taxonomy): Eukaryota > Metazoa > Mollusca > Gastropoda > Trochida > Trochidae > Gibbula > Gibbula magus. The sequence continues at coordinate 61,495,501 of OW388302.1, forward strand.
AATGATTTTACTTGAACTTTTAACGTGTATTTCACAGCTTGACGTACTACCGAAGCTGATATCGCTGACATTGGACATTAAAGAGACGTGACAAAAATATCACAGATATGTTTCTTTCGATTTAGTATATCCTCAGTCATTGATAGAAAAAGCTTTCATAAATAAATATTGATAAAATATTTGTTTATTTACTATGCTGACAGTTTCCAATTCAGCAGTTGAGTTTCAATTTGACAGGGGGAATACTGTTGTTGCACGTTCAGGTGATACACGTTCAGGTGATACACGTTCAGGTGATACACGTTCAGGTGATACATGTTCAGGTGATACATGTTCAGGTGATACATGTTCAGGTGATACACGTTCAGGTGATACACGTTCAGGTGATACATGTTCAGGTGATACACGTTCAGGTTATACACGTTCAGGTGATACACGTTCAGGTGATACACGTTCAGGTGATACATGTTCAGGTGATACACGTTCAGGTGATACACGTTCAGGTGATACATTATTCTATAATATACAGGTGGGCTTGATAAGGTGACCTGGCTTTAGATGACAACGTTTAAAAAGTTATAATTTTAGATGTTTAGGACTTTAATTCGTTTTCTCGAGATTTATATTTTTCCAGACAGAAAGTAGTAGCGCTACTTTAAGATGACACCTGAGTATTTGATCGATCGTACAGGCAAACAGTGGATGTGCACTGAATTTTAATAAGGTGGTGCATCAATACGTTAGTGCATATATAACCTCTCTTCAGGGGTTACACTTAATGTCCTGACTAGATTGAACTGAAATACTAAAAAAATCAAACGTCCAAGTGTCTTCCAATTGTCTTGTTTGTTACAGCAATACATTACAGACACAACTATTCCATATATTCAGATTTGCTTTCTTGTGTTAAACCTGCAAACCAAAAGGACATATTTTAGATCTATCATCATCTAGATATTAGATCTATCATGAGAAATAGTCTCCCCAAAACCAGATGTAACAACCCCCAGCATTCCACACATTTCAATTAAATCAAACTGTACAAACCCCAGATCAAGGCATGTCACATGACCAATACATTACAGCTCGTTACCCAAATTCATGGGTATGTTATAAGCCATTGAACGGTATCAAACCATCCTACAGGGGCTTTATTTATTGAAAATGTCGCTAACTAGTAATTATGTGCTAAGGCTATCAGTATGATGGTCTCCAAGTTCGGATCGAAAACGAGACGAGACGCGTGTAGGCCCATGACAAGGTGATATGCTCACTCAGTCTCTTTTCATGATGAACAAAGAAATTCACGGATGAGGGATCAGGGTAAAAGAGCAACCCAAAACTAGATTTGAAGATTGTCTGTAAACTGAGACTATATCCCGTTAGACGGATAGTCCTAGGTAGACTGCAATTTATGGAGATGAAAGATACCATGAAAGCCCAAAGGGGTTTGAAAAGAATGAATTTAACGTTTTTTTGCAAACTTATATTTGCATAAAGGTTTACGTGAAAGGATATTTACATAAGAGTTTTCTTTGTGCTGAACTTGATATATCAGATGCATGCTAATAGGTAAAAATATTTTGGATTTTAAAGATTGAATAAGAAATAAAAGATAATCAGATATAAGAACTAAATGGATCCATTTGTAAGTGAAACGGGGATTTTTCATCTCTGATGTTATGTTTGATCTCGAACATGTTGATAGTGGAAATAGACAGATTTCAAAGCAGTAATTTGTTTTCTGGAACTTCGCACGTGAAACTGACAATTCATAATCTTTTCATCAGAACGTTTCCTCGTGTGTGTCTGTGTGTCTGTGTGTGGGTGAGAGTGAAGTGGGGCAAATATTATGTGCCATTTAAGCTTAGAGCGGACAGAGAAGGAAAACGATTTCATTATCACATAGCAGGTCAAGATAACTGGGTTGCCATTTAAATGAAAAACCAATTTTACCAAATTTGATGGCATTGATGATACGTAATTCCCAATATAAAACAAATGTTACTTATGTTCCACAGGTAATGCACTATTGATTTGAGGAAATGAGATAAGGAACATTTTAATGTTAACAAGAACCACCAGGAGAGATGCCCCCCACTAACCTGTAAGTTGAATTTGATTAGCAGTACATTATTAAAAAAAACTATAACAGATGTCTCCTCCTTCCCCCAATTCCACTTAAATTATTACCTTTCTTGAAGACAAAGTCGAAAATCATGCCATGAAAACAGAAAAAAAATAAAGTGAAAAAAGTTCATACCCCCGAAAGGCACATCTACATAATATAGGGAGGCAGTATACCATATTTGGTTAGGATTGTTTAAGTAGTTTTAGTTTTCTGCTCCGGAAACAAGCCCTACCCTTCAAATATACAACATCCAACTTGTTGCCATGGAAACAAAAAATAATATTTTGAAAAAAAATTCAAACCCTCAAAAGGCACATCTACATTATATTGGGAGGAAATATATCAAATTTGGTAAGGATTAGTCAAGTAGTTTTAGAGATCTGCTCGGGAAACAAACCCTACCCTTCAAATAGAGAAAGTCCAAATTGTTACCATAGGGAAAAAATACCAAAAAAACTTAAACCCCCAATAAGCACATCTGCATGATATAGGAAGGCTGAATACCAAATTTGGTGAAGATTTCGAGTACTGGTCCGGAGACGATGAGATCCGGACAGACGGACGGACAGACGGAGCCAGCGACTATATCTCCCCACATTATATGCCGGGGAATAAAAGGGAGAGAAGATTAACACGTCTTGGTTTCAAGTTAATGTTCTTTTGTAATCATGTAAATGAATTATTTTTTTTAAAAATAGAGCCACTGGCTCTGAAGCTCATCAGGAATCATGTTATTAATTATCCCTAAGAAAAGGTTAAGATATCACATAATAAGTCATTGCTCAGTCATCAAATTTATTATCAAAATTGGTTACACATTAATCCATATTTATTATTTCATTATAAATAATGTAGACCTTTGCAGTTTATTGTCTTACTTCCTATTTTTATCCTGGAATTAATAGTCTTATCTTACTTCATCACCAGTCATATTTAGTTCACATATCTAATGTAAAATAAAACATTTCTTAACCCTTTTTAAATTTTTCCTATGCATCCTGTCACAATATTCAGTTCACAGGCTATTCAATAGTTCTTATTTCACATTAATTACATCAAACATGTCCATAATGTAGTATTACTCTTAAGCTGACATATGAAGTGCACATAAAATCTCATTATCTTCACAGTTCATTAAAACAGCTGTTTTAAGTGATTACCCCTGTGATCCATATTTGGGGTCACAAGATCACCAAATCTACAATTTAGAATCCCCATTGGCCAAAGAGTCTGTACATAACATTTCAGCTTTCTAGAGCTTTTGGGACTAGAGAAAAAGATGAAAAATGATTTTTAGGTTGTGACCCCTGTGGCCCGTATTTGGGGTCACAGGGTTACTAAATCTACAATTTAGAATTCCCATCAGTCAAGGAGTCTGTACATAAAATTTCAGATCTCTGGAGTCATTGGTTCTGGGGGAGAAGATGAAAATAGCTTTTAAGGTTATGACCCCTGGGGCCCTTATTTGGGGTCACAGGGTCACCAAATCTACAATTTAGAATCCCCATTGGCCAAGGAGTCTGTACGTAAAATTTCAGCTCTCTTGAGTCATTGGTTCTGGAGAAGAAGTCGAAAAAGTGAAAAGTTTACGGACGGACGGACAGACGGACGGACGGATGGACGGACGACATCCCATGCCATAAGCCCATCGGGCCTTTCAGGCCTGATGAGCTAAAAATAGAGCCATGGGCTCTGTAGCTCATCAGGATTTCATTGATTATTATCTAAGGTTGAATATCTAAGTAATACATTGTTAACAATTAAAAAAATAGGTTTTTTAGACCATGACCTCTGTGACCCAACTTTGGAGTCACAGGGTCACCAATCCTACAATTACAATTTCACCTTTCTACAGCTTTACATACTTAAGATAAAGATGAATCTAGGTTTTTGGGTCATGACCGGTGACCTAGATTGGGGTCACAGGGTCACAAAATCTACAATTTTGAATCCCCATTGGCCAAGGAGTCTGCACACAACTTTTCAGCTCTCTAGACCTTTTGAAACTGGAGAAGAAGATAAAAATAGGTTTTTAAGGATGTGACCCCCGTCACCCCATTTGGGGTCACGTGGTCATGAAATCTACAATTTAGTATCCCCATTGGTCAAGGAGTCTGTACACAACTTTTCAGCTCTCTAGACCTTTTGGAACCGGAGAAGAAGATGAAAATATGTTTTTAAGGATGTGACCCCTGTGATCCCATTTGGGGTCATGGGGTCACGAAATCTACAATTTAGAATCCCCATTGGCCAAGGAGTCTGCACATAACATTTTAGCTCTGTGGAGTCATTGGTTCTGGAGAAGAAGTCGAAAATGCGCAAAGTTTACGGACGGATGGACGGACGGATGGACGGATGGACGGACGGACGGACGCCATGCCATGCCATAAGCCCATCGGGCCTTTCAATAGTACAAATTCTTGTACCTCTGTCCGTCGAGGCGAAATGGTCGCGTGATAAGCTGTTGGTACAGTCAATGCTGGCGATAGTTGCCTTACTCTGAGGGCGTGGGTTCGAATCCCGCATGGGACTCGGCCCGAAAAAGTACAAGAATTTGTACTATTGAAAGTAGTGTTCTCCCAAATATAACCATGTTAGCCAGGGTGATGATTGACGGTGCATCTCTGTTTTACGAAGAGGTTGCAAGTGCAGCTCTGTGATGCAAAGCGATTGAAAGTGCAGTGTCTCCTTAAAATCCTGAACCTATTTCATGACATATCAGTGCACCTGGATCTCCACCCTCTGTCCGTCCTCTCTACCTCGCGGTGAGGGGTAGATATAGACACGTTTAGGTTGCAAGTGCAGCTCTGTAATGCAAAGCGATTGAAAGTGCAGTGTCTCCTTAAAATCCTGAACCTATTTCATGACATATCAGTGCACCTAGATCTCCACCCTCTGTCCGTCCTCTCTACCTCGCGGTGAGGGGTAGATATAGACACGTTTAGAATGCACTGAAGATACTCCGACCTATAGTGCCTATGGTCTATGGAAATTAACATTCCTTAGTTGAATGATACAATCATGGGTCATGAAGACGACACACGATTGACGAAACGATAGTACACCGGAGGAGACACACGCCATCTGAACACGCGCTGTCTGGATCGTGTAACAGGTGACAGAGGTAATCACAGGACAAGATTCCTTTGATTTGGTCCTCGATGTTCTGAATAACACATACTAAGAGCGACTGTTGATACATGTATAAGCAAATATTCACAAATGTTGAGGCTATTTAAATACAGATATTCCTTAGGATAAAGACAGTACTTAACGTAGAGTTTCAAGACAGAAATATCAATCTCTCTCTCTCTCTCTCTCTCTCTCTCTCTCTCTCTCTCTCTCTCTCTCTCTCTCTCTCTCTCTCTCTCTCTCTCTCTCTCTCTCTCTCTCTCTCTCTCTCTCTCTCTCTCTCTCTCTCTCTCTCTCATTCACGAGTTTCATAAACATGTTATCAAACGGGACCGAGTTTAAAATTTTATTTATTACCCAATGATGTAAATAGCGCTGAATTGTAAGGAAATCGTTTTTAGTGACTCTTACTTGCAAATAGGTCACCCGCTATTGCAGTCGCGCGGCTAACATTGTGACGAAAAATGACTATGACGTCACGCGCCGATTATGACGTTACGGCAACACGCGGTGGTATCACACATGTGTGTAACCAACTCATTGTTATCTAATGAGTGATCTCACCACGGTTGAGTTATATATTTTGATATACAATGTATGTATACTCATGGTATAACTGGTTGACACCCCTAAACAGAAAATGAATTTCATCAAATTAAATGCATGGACAATTAATATTGTTCGATGTTATGATATTTTCGAAATTAAATGTGCAAAAAACACATAATGTAACCTATATAATACTTGCCATGTATGTATTGTGTGCGAATGAGACTCCATGAACGATTTTATGTATATTTGGGTTCAGAAGTTTTTTTCAAATGCAACTTTTCATTATTTATTAGAACCAAATTGAGAACACTCAAACACTGTAACAATATACAATTGCCAAGACACAAGGAATGAACTCTTTTGAATAAATTTCATTTTTCTTATATTCCCCTTTCTTTGGTATTTTAAAGTACAAGTGTAGAAATAGCAAATGCTCCAGGACACTATTCACAAAAAGACATCCAGTAGTAACATGTTTTATCAAAAAATTACCTAAACTGACACGTTTTGTTGTTTATATAACATGTCATTCCTTTAACTATTAGGGGGTGTCAACCATTATTACCATGCGTATATTATTTATGTCGATAATCGTGGCTCAACTTAACATTAAACCGAATTCAAAGATTCAAATGGATTAATATCCAGCAAAGCATCTCTGTTTTATATGGCTGCGAATGAAACACAAAATAAAGTGCACATGTTTATGGGCTCGTCATATAAAATTGCTTCGTCAGTATAAGAGAAAGCATTTCATCACTGTGTAAGCCAAATCCTTATGAAGGATTAACTCGAGAGTTTTCAAACATATCACAACACAAACGGTTTGTCAGTACGCATTTTTTCGAATCAGTTTGAGGTATTATTTTTCTTAGTCCCGGCCCTATCTCCCACATCGCGATGTAAACAGCGAGTCTCCTTCTGTAATCCATATGTACATTGTCATTGAACTGTCATCTCTCGGCTTGAGCGCCCTTTAATCAGCGCACAGCGCCTTATCGCCCTTGTCTTGCAGATAGCAGATCCACTATTGTCAATAGCTAAGGATTATACAGGGAAAGTAGGCTCGAGCTATGTTCATTTCACCAGGGCCCGTCTACATAGCTTGATCACAGACGGACGCGGGCCGTCATGCAATCAGATCGCAGAGCTTCCAGCTGAAATAGCAAACCTTTACCCGTCAATCAGTCTTACATACCAAGATGGGAGACAACTTTTACCTGTAGCGGATCTAAACTAGGTTCTAAACCTCCTACCCCAAACCACTGTTGAAACATTTTGCATGTAGCTTTGACGAACAATCCAATTGAACACCTCCATATAAATTTGACGAACTCTCTAAGGTGAAAATACCCCCCTCCCCCTTCCCCAACCCTCAAGGTTGACCTCTACCCTTTACAATATATGTTAACCCCCTTTGGAAATTCCTGGCTCCGCCTTTGGTTACATAGATTTAAGAGATTTTGTGTCCCAATGCTGATAAGCTTGATTAAATCTTATATATAAAGGAAGGAGACCCACGTTATCGTTGATATAAGCGACTCGGTATGCCAGTGCTCATTAGCTTTGTTTTCCACAATTAAATCTTAAAGGGGCAGTAGCACGTTTTTCCCGTGAAATAAGTCGATGAAATGTAATTGAAAAATAATCTCACCAATAGTAAAACACCCTTCTCTCTTCGGAAATCAATCTAAAAAATGAGTGGACATGGTTCGTAAAGCCATGGAAATCGTTTTTTGTCATTCGAAATAATAAATTGTGTTCACAATAAAATGGCCGCCATGCAATTTTTGCTTTCTACGCAACACTGTTTTTACCACTACGGGAAATTAGTTTGTGTAATAAGATATTTTACCCTCTAAAGTAAATATAAATGACATAAACTATCATTATAAATGGGAAATTTGCAAAAATAAAATTTGCAAAAAACGTGCTACTGCCCCTTTAAACAAGAAACGCTGTGTTCATAATCTCTGGTTAAAGAAAACAAACGATTCGGTATCCAAACATTTATGATTTCACTTAATAGTGAAAACATTCGTTTTCAGTTTGGAAACTATCTGAAAGTCACATTATTACTATTTCGAAAATTAAGAGCATTTTTGTTAAAGATGTATGATTGTCCATGATGCGATCATGTCCATTTTCTTGTAATCAATCTAGGGTACAGTTTTCAGTCACAATTGATTGTTAATAACGAGTGTCCACCTCTAACATCTATGCACTCTCTGACACGACGTCGTACAGACGTTACAAGCCTCCTCACGAAAACTGGGGGGATACGACGCCATTCCTGTGCCTGCGTCCACGTCTGTCTGTCTGTCTGTCTGTCTGTCGTGTTAATCCACTCTAAGTTGTACTTGGATTTAAGTGGTTGAGTTGGCTTATACCCAAAACTTGACTTTACTTCATCAGACATCAATCAGGGTCTAGATTTTCCAAGCTCTTGTAACAAAGACATGACGTAGGAAGTTATGACGGCCGTAAACCCAATCTTGGCGCTAAGATAAGAGCGATTTTCGAAATGCTCTTTGACCTGACGTAAGTTGAAACTAGTTACGACAGTTACGGCGCAAGAGAGGTTCGGAATTTGGGATAAAATTTCCAAAGATATTACAGACATAAGAAAAAGCTTTTATAATAGTTTTTCAAGCAGTCCTACATATCATGCAAATGGACAATTTTAGGTAAACTATAATACTGAAGTAGAGAATAAAGAGCACAATCACTTCTTCAATGTGAAAATAAAAATGTTTCTGGTGTGGAATTTGCTATATCCGTGTATCCAATATTGTTTTTTTTTTTTTTTTTTTTTTGTTTTTTTTTTTTTAAATATTTTATTCTTGACATTCCGTCTGTTGAAGGGGTGAGTATCTAGTCTGAAACGTTGTGTATTATCACATTAAAGAAGTTGTTAAACTCGTCCCGTTAACGTTATATGTATGACACTTCTAAATGCTTTCAAGGACAAGAATAAAGAGATGTTGTGTTATGTCGATACATGTTTACGGTGATAGGGCAGGTTAGCATATATAAAGCATTTAACGTTTACAAGTAGTCTGTGCAACATATTTGTTCCCGGGTATACAGTAGTTCCACATTACATTATTAAATCGAAGAGAAAATTGGAGGGAAAATAAAACTCTAAAAAAATCATTTCCTTCACTCACCCATAAGTCCCCACACACTCTCTACAACATTCACTGATCTTGCACACGTTCTACAGACAGACAGATAGTTTATTTAAGTCTACATTTTTTACATTGCCCATTTTGTTTAAAATTAATAAAACTTATATTCGTTAGTTAAAATGTGGTGATATTGCCCAACTTCACACTTCACTAACAGCACAGTTCAATTTCAGCCATTGTCAAAAGTTGTGCCGAAGGTTTTCCAAAGTGCACGAGGTATGCAGGTGCGTGAAGAGTATATAGGTGTTATGATGACAGATACTACACACGCGTGCCAGTATCTTGTCAATTTCAAATCTACGCACGCGAATACAGACGTCCTAAAATCAAGATTATCCATCGCTAATCCTACCGATAATCCAAGGCTTGGGATCTTTGCTATCTCGATGTCGTTCAACACCAATTTTCATATCAAATATTTTGCTTTTTCTTAGATTTGATTTCAAACTCTTGAGGGGTGATCACTTTCACGAAGATTGTAGATTCCAATGTTGAATGGGTCGATGAAATCAACGACTTTGATAAATAGATAAACTGTCGTGAAACAGAAAGCTTGGAATTTGACAAAAGTATTAGTTAGGTCACGAAATATGAATATTTGTTTAAAGTTCCAGTAATGACTAACATTTTTTCCAACTATAAAGCTGATCGAATGTACACCTTGAAACCCATTGACACCGTTTGTCTCTGTAAATATTAGGGTAGTGGGTAGCAAAAATTATGTCTGATATTATCCAAGTCTTTTTCCGACATATATGCGATTGTGCCTTTAAATTATTTCATTACAATCCTGGAGTAGGACCCTAAGTTTGAATAAACACAGAAACATTCGTAATTATACAGCGAGTTTATTCAAACATCTGAATAAATATTGTAGCTAAGTGTTATAGATTGTGTAGATGTATACACGCAAGATACTAAACTTGACATACACCCGTATAAATACATATCCGACCACGCGCCTGTCAGTAGAGTTATCTTTATAATTTCAGTAAGTGTTGTTTCTCGGCAAATCTTGAGAGAATAAAATCACTTTCTTATCATTAAGTCAACCGGTTACAGTGCGACATGCGACACTAACGTCATTCACCACTGCTTAGCAAACGTTGAAATTTATAACTGTTGGAATGTTTAATGCTTTGAACTTAAAACCCCGTGTAAAAGCCACATGTAAAGAGTTGTTCATATGCTGACATAATTCATGTGAACTCCGGAGCAAATGAAACGTTTGTTTTTAAAAATCCACACACAAGCCATGATGTGGAAAATTCTTAAAAAAAGAAAGTATACCACGAGCGGCAATCGTCAGAGCGATAGAGAAATTGTGGGGGGGCGGATCTGGGTGGGGGGAGCTGGTAAAGACAAGACAGATCTGGTGGTTATAAAAGGTAACTAGGACTAAAACAAGGTCTTGACACAAGTCGTACTTCCATTCCTACAACACTAGAACGTTGTTCCTATGATCGGCCAAAACCTTTCACGAGAGGCCGAAACAACACATATAAGGTCTTCATAAACGTACCCGGCCCCGTCAGTGACGACCATACGTTAAATTGACGTCAGTGCAGAAACAAGTGGAGTGGAGCAACATCGACACTGGCAGCAGCAGAAGTCCATAACACCTCGACGATGGATCGCCTTGGATAACTTGTCATTTACATGGAGATAGCGCGAAATCATGGCATTATTGTATTTCATCACGTTATCCGTAATTATAAAAATGTGTTATTTTTTCGGAATTCGAACGAATATCATCAAAGTCAGGCAGATAACACCAGCATTGGACATCCCAACAACTAGTCCACTCATTCCCAACAACTAGTTCACTGATTCCCAACAACTAGTCCACTGATTCCCAAAAACTAGTCCACTCATTCCCAACAACTAGTCCACTCATTCCCAACTAGTCCACTCATTCCCAACAACTAGTCCACTGATTCCCAACAACTAGTCCACTGATTCCCAACAACTAGTTCACTGATTCCCAACAACTAGTCCACTGATTCCCAACAACTAGTCCACTCATTCCCAACAACTAGTCCACTGATTCCCAACAACTAGTTCACTGATTCCCAACAACTAGTCCACTGATTCCCAACAACTAGTCCACTGATTCCCAACAACTAGTCCACTCATTCCCAACAACTAGTCCACTCATTCCCAACAACTAGTCCACTGATTCCCAACAACTAGTGCACACATTCCCAACAACTAGTCCACTCATTCCCAACTAGTCCACTCATTCCCAACAACTAGTCCACTCATTCCCAACAACTAGTCCACTCATTCCCAACACCTAGTCCACACATTCCCAACAACTAGTCCACTCATTCCCAACAACTAGTCCACTCATTCCCAACAACTAGTCCACTCATTCCCAACTAGTCCACTCATTCCCAACAACTAGTCCACTGATTCCCAACAACTAGTCCACTGATTCCCAACAACTAGTCCACTCATTCCCAACTAGTCCACTCATTCCCAACAACTAGTCCACTGATTCCCAACAACTAGTCCACTCATTCCCAACAACTAGTCCACTCATTCCCAACAACTAGTCCACTCATTCCCAACAGCTAGTCAACTCATTCCCAACAATTAGTCCACTCATTCCCAACAGCTAGTCCACTCATTCCCAACAACTAGTCCACACATTCCCAACAACTTGTCCACTCATTCCCGACTAGTCCACTGATTCCCAACAACTAGTCCACTCATTCCCAACAACTAGTCCACTCATTCCCAACAACTAGTCCACTGATTCCCAACAACCAGTCCACTCATTCCCAACAACTAGTCCACTGATTCCCAAAAACTAGTCCACTGATTCCCAAAAACTAGTCCACTGATTCCCAAAAACTAGTCCACTCATTCCCAACAACTAGTCCACTCATTCCCAACAACTAGTCCACTCATTCCCAACAACTAGTCCACTCATTCCCAACAACTAGTCCACTGATTCCCAACAACTAGTCCACTGATTCCCAAAAACTAGTCCACTGATTCCCAACAACTAGTCCACTGATTCCCAACAACTAGTCCACTGATTCCCAACAACTAGTCCACTGATTCCCAACAACTAGTCCACTGATTCCCAAAAACTAGTCCACTGATTCCCAACAACTAGTCCACTCATTCCCAACTAGTCCACTCATTCCCAACTAGTCAACTCATTCCCAACTAGTCCACTCATTCCCAACAACTAGTCCACTCATTCCCAACAACTAGTCCACTCATTCCCAACAACTAGTCCACTCATTCCCAACAACTAGTCCACTCATTCCCAACAACTAGTCCACTGATTCCCAACAACTAGTCCACTCATTCCCAACAACTAGTCCACTGATTCCCAACAACTAGTCCACTGATTCCCAACAACTAGTCCACTGATTCCCAAAAACTAGTCCACTGATTCCCAACAACTAGTCCACTCATTCCCAACAACTAGTCCACTGATTCCCAACAACTAGTCCACTGATTCCCAACAACTAGTCCACTGATTCCCAAAAACTAGTCCACTGATTCCCAACAACTAGTCCACTCATTCCCAACTAGTCCACTCATTCCCAACAACTAGTCCACTGATTCCCAAAAACTAGTCCACTGATTCCCAAAAACTAGTCCACTGATTCCCAACAACTAGTCCACTCATTCCCAACAACTAGTCAACTCATTCGCAACAACTAGTCCACTGATTCCCAACAACTAGTCCACTGATTCCCAACAACTAGTCCACTCATTCCCAACAACTAGTCCACTGATTCCCAACAACTAGTCCACTCATTCCCAACAACTAGTCCACTGATTCCCAACAACTAGTCCACTGATTCCCAACAACTAGTCCACTGATTCCCAACAACTAGTCCACTGATTCCCAACAACTAGTCCACTGATTCCCAACAACTAGTCCACTGATTCCCAAAAACTAGTCCACTGATTCCCAACAACTAGTCCACTCATTCCCAACAACTAGTCCACTGATTCCCAACAACTAGTCCACTGATTCCCAAAAACTAGTCCACTCATTCCCAACAACTAGTCCACTGATTCCCAAAAACTAGTCCACTCATTCCCAACTAGTCCACTCATTCCCAACAACTAGTCCACTCATTCCCAACAACTAGTCCACTCATTCCCAACAACTAGTCCACTCATTCCCAACAACTAGTCCACTCATTCCCAACAACTAGTCCACTCATTCCCAACTAGTCCACTCATTCCCAACAACTAGTCCACTCATTCCCAACAACTAGTCCACTCATTCCCAACAACTAGTCCACTCATTCCCAACAACTAGTCCACTCATTCCCAACAACTAGTCCACTCATTCCCAACAACTAGTCCACTCATTCCCAACAACTAGTCCACTCATTCCCAACAACTAGTCCACTCATTCCCAACAACTAGTCCACTCATTCCCAACAACTAGTCCACTCATTCCCAACAACTAGTCCACTGATTCCCAACAACTTGTCCACTCATTCCCAACAACTAGTCCACTCATTCCCAACAACTAGTCCACTCATTCCCAACAACTAGTCCACTCATTCCCAACAACTAGTCCACTCATTCCCAACAACTAGTCCACTCATTCCCAACAACTAGTCCACTCATTCCCAACAACTAGTCCACTGATTCCCAACAACTAGTCCACTGATTCCCAAAAACTAGTCCACTCATTCCCAACAACTAGTCCACTCATTCCCAACAACTAGTCCACTCATTCCCAACAACTAGTCCACTCATTCCCAACTAGTCCACTCATTCCCAACAACTAGTCCATTCATTCACTATGGCTTAGCTGAAAAGGAAACCACGCAAGTGCCCCACAGAGACTTTAATCCAAGACTTTAAAATGGTAATAGTTAACTCAATATCAAAAGGGAGTTGGGTTTTTTTTAATATCCATAAAAAAAGGTAAAATGTGTGACTTATGACTATAAATAGGGTAGCATGAGTGTTTAGGTTAATGAAACTTAACACTGACATTCTGCAAATGTTTATGTTTATGCATTATACAAGAGTGCTTATACAATTGACGTTTTTATTGATGTAATGTACAACCGTATAAATACACACCCGATCAAACGCCCGCCAGTGGAGTTATCTTTATAATTTCAGTAAGTGTTGTTTCTTGGCAAAACTTGAGAGAATAAAATCACTTTCTTATCACAAAGTCAACGGGATGAAATAAAGCATGCGACATTAGAGTCGTTCACCATTGCTTAGCACACGTTTGATATTTATAACCGTTGGAATGTTTAATGTTTTGCACCTAAACACTCTAAACCTGTTTTCAGTTAAATCACGCCCATTCCTTTCACCGGGTCAGTTAGCCGTACTTTAATATGATGTTAATTCAATAAACCAGCGTTAGCAAACGACACTTGAAAACGACACTTGCATTGAAACCATACATTTGTAACGTTCTGGACAAATCTCTCATGTGATCATCGTCCACATCATGTTGAAAACATCGACTGTTTGTCTATTCGATCAAATCATACGTAGACTCTTCAACAGAAGAAACGCAACAACAATTGCTGAACTGCATTTGTTAATCGCTTGACAACCAATGGCCCTGGTGATATACCAAGATTGAATGCTTCTGATAGAGATCTCGCAAAAGGACGTCTTGAAGCTGCGTGGACAATTCCTGACTCTTGTAGCACAATATTTTCAGGTAAAACTGAGCATCATGCGAGATCACACAGGAATCCTCGCTTGATCTCACACAAACGATATATTTCCACACAAACGATATATCCTAGGAAATCTCGCTTGATCTCACACAAACGATATATCCAAGGAAATCTCGCTTTATCTCTCACAAACGATATCTCCTAGGAAATCTCGCTTGATCTCACACAAACGCTATATATCCTAGGAAATTTCGCTTTATCTCACACAAACGATATCTACTAGGAAATCTTGCTTTATCTCACACAAACGATATATCCTAGGAAATCTCGCTTGATCTCACAGAAACGATATATCCTAGGAAATCTCACTTTATCTCACACAAACGATATCTACTAGGAAATCTTGCTTTATCCCACCAAACGATATATCCTAGGAAATATCGCTTGATCTCACACAAACGATATCTATTAGGAAATCTTGCTTTATCTCACACAAACGATATATCCTAGGAAATATCGCTTGATCTCACACAAACGATTTATCCTAGGATATCTCGCTTTATCTCACACAAACGATATCTACTAGGAAATCTTGCTTTATCTCACACAAACGATATATCCTAGGAAATATCGCTTTATCTTACACAAACGATATCTCCTAGGAAATCCGGCTTTATCTCACACAAACGATATCTCCTAGGAAATATCGCTTGATCTCACACAAACGATATCTACTAGGAAATCTCGCTTGATCTCACACAAACGATATCTCCAAGGAAATCTTGCTTTATCTCACACAAACGATATCTACTAGGAAATCTTTCTTTATCCCACCAAACGATATATCCTAGGAAATATCGCTTGATCTCACACAAACGATATCTACTAGGAAATCTTGCTTTATCTCACACAAACGATATATCCTAGGAAATCTCGCTTGATCTCACAGAAACGATATATCCTAGGAAATCTCACTTTATCTCACACAAACGATATCTACTAGGAAATCTTGCTTTATCCCACCAAACGATATATCCTAGGAAATATCGCTTGATCTCACACAAACGATATCTACTAGGAAATCTTGCTTTATCTCACACAAACGATATATCCTAGGAAATCTCGCTTGATCTCACAGAAACGATATATCCTAGGAAATCTCACTTTATCTCACACAAACGATATCTACTAGGAAATCTTGCTTTATCCCACCAAACGATATATCCTAGGAAATATCGCTTGATCTCACACAAACGATATCTATTAGGAAATCTTGCTTTATCTCACACAAACGATATATCCTAGGAAATATCGCTTGATCTCACACAAACGATTTATCCTAGGATATCTCGCTTTATCTCACACAAACGATATCTACTAGGAAATCTTGCTTTATCTCACACAAACGATATCTCCTAGGAAATATCGCTTTATCTTACACAAACGATATCTCCTAGGAAATCCGGCTTTATCTCACACAAACGATATCTCCAAGGAAATATCGCTTGATCTCACACAAACGATATCTACTAGGAAATCTCGCTTTATCTCACACAAACGATATCTCCAAGGAAATCTTGCTTTATCTCACACAAACGATATATCCTAGGAAATCTCGCTTTATCTCACACAAACGAGATCTCCTAGGAAATCTGGCTTGATCTCGCACACATGATTTCTCCCAGGAATTCTTGCTTGATCTCACACAAATGATATCTCCTAAAACATCTCGCATGATGTCACATAAAACATATCTTCTGTCGTACACAATTTGGGATAATACATCAATGCGACTGGCTTCATGCATACTTGCTGTAAAGAACCCAAAGTGATCGCAATTCTAAGTGAAACCAAATTATTTGGTTGGGTTATAACTGTAACAATATGTCATTAACTTAACATGTATGTTTATGTAATATATGTATCTTTTTAAAATTATAACATAAAAGTGATTTCCAAAAAAATAAACGTAATTAGTGTATATTCTTAGAAAGACTATATATGAATGATTTACTTAATCTGCTTAATTTTCCTACAGTCCTATCGTTCGTAAGTTTGAATAAAACAATTTAAGTCACTTACAAATGAAGTAATGCTATCACGGATATGAAAAAAATAAAACATGTTTTACAAAAGGTTTATGAATAATTCGTCTAGTAGATATGACCTCATCGGGAACGCCTATCAGGTCCTTGAGTCTGAATAAACAATGAAGCAAATATGTAGTTATATCTGATGTATTTAACCACATTTATCGAAGTTTGAGTAAACATTATTTTAGATTTATCACTTGATCAATGTCAAGATAAATGTTTGCCTTTCACGTATATACTATTTAAAATGTCATTAACCTTTATCGAGCATTATCTATAATATAATGAGTTAACCGACAACTATTTAAGTTTGAGTAAACGATGAACCTAGCTATAAATTAGTGCACATCTATAAATTTTACAGTATTTGACTGCCGTTGTTATAAATATTTACCTTCTACATAAACAGTTCACTATCTCTCCTTTACTTTTATCATTAATTGGTGTCGGTGTTGTAGCTTAGCAAATTGTCGGAGTATAAAATCAGTTTACAGTCAGACGGTGAGCTGATATACATAGGTGCAAAGCAATACTCTGCCAGTGAGACAATCAGAAAGATTTACAACTGCAAATAATGATATGTATGTGAACTTGTATTTATTTGGAAAGTTATGTCCTTCGGTATGAACATCATTGAACATGAAATGTATATATTAAATAAACACGGTTGTAAGAACAGCAATATTGCCTTTTTTCGTGTTTGTCAATATTTAGTCTTGTCAAAATTGGTACTGTCAATTTTTTCGTTTCACAGAGTCATTGAGTGCATTGTGAATTCTCGCTAGTTAGCAACCGTTATCAATCTCTAAATACATACGAACTCGACATTGGTGTTATTCTATATAAATCCTTGGCTATAAGGTATAAGTACGGCGACAGTTAGTTACCATGCTTGTGGGTCTGTCATTCCATTGGTCTGCATTAGATAACACTTAAACCATCACAACTGTCCACAAACACACTGTTTACATTTACAAATGTTTACAAGATTAGGCATAATCTAATTTTCAAACTTCCCAAATTTAAACAGATTCCAAATTCAAACAGATTTCAAGCTTCTTCTACAACCAGACACTGAAATCTAAAACCTTAGAAATACTTATCAAATTGTTTGAATACAATATAATCTAATCCTTTAAAAGCTTTGTTAAGAAGATGACCAAATATGACAAGACTAGATGAATAAGGTGATCTCCTTGGCACCACCCTCGCTCCTCCCCGAATTGTACCTAGTGTTTGTGCCTATCTCTCCTCTATGTGTATTGTTATTAAGGTAAGTAGAAGATGTCTCTGTGTGACCCGCTTAGCTTGTTATTGTGAAGGAATTGACGTTTAAACACTTATGGTCACGGTATTTGTGACGTCTTCGCGGTTAAATGTTTCGAGAAAGAGAGAGAGTGGATGTTGTATTTTAAGTGTTAGGTTGTATTTTATAGTGTAGGGTTTGTATTGTAAGTGAGGAGGTTGTATTTTAAGAGAGAGAGAGAGAGAGAGAGAGAGAGAGAGAGATAGAGAGAGAGAGAGAGAGAGAGAGAGAGAGAGAGAGAGAGAGAGAGAGAGGGGGGGGGGGGGGGGGCAGAGGGAGAGATATGAATAGAGGTAGTATATCAGAGAGACAAAGACAGTAAGTGAGTAGACAAAAAAAGTAGTCGAGGAGAGGTGAGATGGGGTCTAACGCCGATTTCAAGAAGACTTACAACATACGACAGCTACTTATATGTATATAGGAAGGGAGGGGGGGGGATGGGGGGGGGGGGGGGGGGGGGGGGGGGGTATTGGTTCTTGAATACAGGGGGAGAACGAGAGGGGGTATAAGGGAGATATAAAGTGGGAGGGGAGGATAATATACAGATATGCATATATGCATATGATGACATACTAATACAATGAAGTCATAAGTAAAGCGTCAATGCAATCATCATTCGGGCAGATTATATTTGGAGAAAAGAATGGACAGTATGCGACAACCTTGTCTTGGCCCTCATGTCAAGTATATGTAAACACACCCCACCCTGGCTACTTGTGATCTGTAGTGTTTGGAGAAATATTTCACTTCTAGTGGTTCTGATGGTTCTTCAAATTATGAGAACATTCCGTCATACAATGTAGTTTAAACGTAAAAATTGTGCGTGCACAATTTTGTAACAGTTTGTTTACACAAAAAATTCAGCACTACCATTACATAACCTATTGTTGCTGGGGACGCAGGTGTTATATACTCAAATGTTCGAAATGTTCCCTCAGCAGTTAAAAAGGAGAAAGCGTATTGTGAATAAATATCGTAAAAATGTGAACAGACATGATCCTAAGTTCAAAAGTTTTCAAAGAGACAAAAACAACGTGTTTGTTTTCCAAATATCAGGTGCCCCATCCAGTGTCCCCACAAACCCGATGCAATCTGTCAACATAATGTACTACACATAGAACAACGGTTATATATTCAGTGTTACAGGCATGACATGCAAACCCCGCGTATTTGTACAATACCTTAAATACAATTTATTCGTATGACATTTCCCCCAAAAAAATGTCTGGTTTCGTTGTCCATTTAACGAGTAAAGTGTATAATTATGATCAAAGCGTTGTTCATTGGTTACTCTAGCTAGCCTTCAGATCGAAGGGTCAAGTGGTCACTCAAAGGTAGGTAATGTAGACCCTTGACCGATTCTGACGACCCCGCCCATATATACAAGCTTGTATAGACACATGTCATCATTTGATGGATTGCTTTAAAGACGTTAGCATTTCAAAATCGACGCTATATTGCAGACATGTCGCATAGTAGAAATACCTTTTAGTCGAACAGGATTAGTGGGTATTTCGAAGTCATGAATTTATAAGCAACAACTTCACAGTCAGTACAGGTGTATCTCGACAGTTTATTCATCAACTTGAGTATCTTAGTGCAAATATCATGTACTCTTCTATGTCTTTACATTATTACATCAAAGAAAACACTTAGCCGATCATCTTGCGTTTTCGCCTCGGAAGAGAACAGAATCTACTTGTATAGTATAGGGTTATGTCCGAGAAACTCACCTGTCTTAGAATATGATAAAATATTAATATTTCCTTGAGATACAGTTTGTTTACATCTTGAATGAGAATTTCCAGTACGTGTAAATTTGGTATTTTTATTTCATAGTTGTATGAATTACATGTATGAATATCAATGTTATCGTTAAGGGCAGATCGGTATTTATGAGTCATTAATGTTTAAGAAACAACTTCACATAATATGCATGTTTTTAAAAAGTTATTGACACAGAATGGTGGCTATTTGTGAGACACATATAATTATGAAACAACGACACATAATATGCATGTTTTAAAAAAGGTTATTGACAAGGACTGATGGCTTTTTGTGAGACAGAGATATCTAATGAACATTATTTACCTGCATATTTTACAAAGTCATTGAAATATTTTGTTGGATTATCATAAGACAGAAGTATTCACGAATCACGAGAGTACCTATGGCAGTATTTGAGAAGCCGAGCCACAGAATATATAAGTCATGTCATGAAATAAACGTGTATTTACAAAGTCATCGAAAGCGATGGAGTTCACGATAAACATCTTGACTTGGTTTCGTGTTTGGGCAATTTGTCTACATAGGGCGTGACCCTGTACTTCATACACTGTAAGTAATGTCCCAGGATATTGAGCGTTGCCTTTATCAGATTATAACGTTCTGATAACACGGATACTACTTTATCAATGTTTCGATCTAGGTATGACATGTCCAAAGTTATTAATGATAAATACCTACATATGCTACAATAAATACTGTCTGTAACTATCTTGTCATAAAGACGTTGCAATTCCATAGAACATGCTTCTCATTTGATTGATTAGTTTCATTTTTGATAAATCGAGACGATCTTGTGTATATTGAATGCAATACCTCGTGTCAAAGTAAACGTTTAGTATGAAATTATGTTTGATGTGATAAATTTCCGTGGCGATAACATGACGGGATTTATTAAAATGTGAATATGTTTCCGGAGAGCTCGTTTAATGAAATATCAGCCTGGCGTTTATTGATTTCATCGATTATAAAATGACATGAACTTAAGTTCAGTGTATAAAAGTGTCTATGTAACATTTTGTGGAAATCAGATTAATTAAGACTGTCAAATTTTGAATATTGGGCAGACTATGTTTGATAAACTCAAAATGTTCGTTTTCATTAATGCTTAAGTTCTTTGCTCACACATATTGTATTAACGTATAGTTTCAGTATTTCAATATATATTAATTATTTCAGATCAATAATATAATGAGATACGTTGTCGAAGTTCAGTCGATCGCCACCACTAAGTTAGCAACTAAGTTAGCAACAATGGACACAGTTTAAATCAAGACCGGTGACCCGCCCGCTTATTGCTGGATACTCGGTGTGACGGGATAATTCCCCTGTCCTGCAGGGGTATATTAGTTGTAAGATTTGGAACATCACCTGGCAAGAGATTTTGTCACGGGTACGATTCACCCTGCAGTACAGCTGGGTACCCGGTCTGGATAAGAGGACAATGAAGCAGAATGAATCCTCCAAAGTACTTGTTCATGTCACTCCACGTTCAAACCACTGATACTTTAGTATTTATTTCATCGAAACGTAATTGAAAAGGGCAATGTTCAATTCCCAGAATATTATATACATGTACAGTTGATAGTAGTCATTATTTGAAATACAGGGTCACGCCCTATATATAAACATACACTGGCAAGACAAGACAATAGTTTATTGTATTTAAGGCCACCGGCCCATATACAAGAGAGTTACATACATTTAAGGTTACATCAATAAATATAGATAGAAATAAACATACACATTATAAACTTAGCAGTTGTAAATGCTCGTTGCGACGAGCAAATGCATATTTAACATAGAGAGCTAGATTACGTAATGTGGTTTCATTTTTAGTTGATACTATCGCGGTAATATACAATTATAGACTGGTGATGAGGTCAATACCTGTTTTTATGGACCCGAGAAAACAATATTGACCGCGGACTTCGTCCTTGGTCAATATTGTTTTCTCGGGTCCATAAAAACAGGTATTGACCTCATCACCAGTCCATAATTGTTTTATTATGTATTTGACACAGGAACGAAAAGAAGACAATGAAATACAGTCCAAAATGTAATTTCGTTTGAAGAGCTGGAACTATGGTCAGATGACGTCATGGTTACAATAGCATGACGTCATGCAACAATCGTTTGACGTCATGCAACAATCGTTTGACGTCACTCAAGTCAATATTGCTTTTGGTCGGACTCGGGCTGGAGTCAATATGCTTTTCTGTCGACGGTCACGTGATGGCCTCTCGACCAATCAGATCGCTGGAAAAACACGCTCACATAATAATATACAATTATAGACTTCAGTTGAGGTGAATCAAATGGTTTATCGACCTCGGAACAGTTATGTTCACCGAGGCGATAGCCGAGGTGAACATAACTTTTCGAGGTCGATAAACCATTTGATTCACCGATAACTGAAGTCAATAACTGTTTTATTATATGATCCATGAAAGTCTCAATATTTTCCGAAATTTCATTAACAAAATTTAATTTTTTTTTCAAAAATTCATTTTTTCACAAAAAGTTGATTTTTTTCTAATTTACTCATGTGTAAACCTACAAAATAGATTTCGATTGAAAACAAAAACTTTATTTTTAAATAACTTTATAGAATACAAAACATAAATTAAACAGCGCTCCTCGCAGGTGTGATCTATTTTTAGCTCCAGGTCATTGGATTGTTATGTTGACCTCGCGTGACGTTTCCCGCGGTCAACATAACGTTTGATCATTGTCGATGACCATCCGTCTCGGCCAATCAGAAAGCAGAACACTCGTCCATCATATAATAAAAGCTATTATGGACTTCGTCTTCTACTAAAGAATTACATAAAGGACATCTATCATGTTTAGGAACGGACATTTTCCTGCTTCTGTTTACCATTAGGTCTAACAAGCCCATTCTATATTTGACAAAAGTGTTTCTATTGTACGTAAATGAAAGTTTAGACAAATATAATTCGGGTTCTATTGGAGTTTTAAATGTTCTATAAATATCATAACGGGAGCAATTTTCTAAAGTGGAATGCCATTCCTGGTAAAACATATTTATAGCTCGATCGCGAAATTCTTTTAAGAATATATGTCCATCAACAACACCCTGGCTTATCCATACAAACCCATATCCATGGGAAAACAGACGATTCCTGATATGTGATGCCCAGGACACTTGACCCATATCATATGCATGAACCATCATATTGTACGATAATTTTGGCAGGCGACCATCATGCATTATGAGAATTTTAAACCAGTATTTCAAACACCGTATTTGTGAATTAATGTATATAGGGTATCTCCCACATTCACCATAGACCATACAATTTGGAGTAGCGGAGCCAACACATAAAAACACTAAACACGAGACCAAGTCAAGATGTTTATCGTGAACTCCATCGCTTTCGATGACTTTGTAAATACACGTTTATTTCATGACATGACTAATATATTCTGTGGCTCGGCTTCTCAAATACTGCCATAGATTCATCAATCAATCTTATCGACGACTCTCGTGATTCGTGAATACTTCTGTCTTATGATAATCCAACAAAACGTTTTCAATGACTTTGTAAATACATGTTTATAATGTTCCTTAAATGCGTATGTTTAAGAAATACCGATCAGTCTTTGACGATAACTTTGTTTATACATGTATTTAGAGGTTATAACATTTGTATGTTCATACTATACCCCATATCAGCCAGAGACCCCCCTAACGTCACCCGGGCTGATATGGATTTTCGGACCGGGCAGCAATATGGGTGCGGTTTCCTAATCTCTATTACACATGCAAAACATACCATATCTTTGATAGATATATGATGAATTCTAATATTGTATGCACCGAGACAATTTATATTCTTCTCTGGGGTGTTATAATGAAAGAAAATAACGCATGTCCTTATACATGAGTAAGGATAGTGCAGTTGTATTGCTACAGAAGCACAGGTAGCACTTTCGAAGCGCTCGTAAAATATTCACAGTTCATGCACATCATCGACCTGTAGTCTTTCAGGATCGTTGTTGATTTTGATAATGTTAATCGTCAAGGACATTTTTTTTATTGAATCAAATGAAATAATGTTTCAAAGTTGATAACAAGTATACACTGAATAAGTAAAACTTGATGAGCAATGAGAGAGGCGTCTGTATTTAAATTCTTCACTTTCTTTCGTCTGTTTCTAGTTGCTGCAGTGCATGACTCTTCTAGGGACAGTTCAGTGTATTTTAGTGCAGACAAAGTGTCAACTGTGCGTTTTATCAAAGTAATGTTCTTGACAATTAGTATTAAATGGATTGTTTTATCATCATTGATAAGTAGGCAAATCTACTTACAAGAATATACAATAAATTTCGTCTTCCCAAAACTACTGCGGCCGTGCTATAAATATTATCATATAAATACTAACATCATGTCAGAACATGCGCTTGTTATTCGTAATACCATGACAAAGCCATCGAAAGGTCAATATTCCTTAAAAATATTTCGCACGTGTTTCATGTTCGAAGTTAAAGAACATGAAGATTTTCTTGATAACAACTTCTTTAATGTGAAAACACGACGTTTCGGAGTACATACTCACTCCTTCATCAGGTGGAATGTACTGATGAAGGAGTGAGTATGTACTCCGAAACGTCGTGTATTTTCACATTAAAGAAGTTGTTATCCAGAAAATCTTCATGTTCTTATGTATACCATTTCTAAATGCCCTTCAAAGACCTGTTCAAAGTTAAAGTTCAGAAAATGCCTGGTTTGACAGACACATCAACAGTAGGCCTAATTGAATGGTCCTTAGTTCAGACTTAAATGTGCCGTCTATTCTATCAGATATTTAGGAATTTCGAAGCGACACGGGATCAGTATTTACACACTAGAGGTGCGCCATACCCTTCAAACTTAAGTGAACTGCACTTTAAACTTAGTGCCCTCCGAAACTAGAAATAAATTGTAAAAGTTTATCGTAGAGTCGTGTGAAATACTTGAATTATTAAATGAAGAGCATGCTTTAAATGTGAAATTGGCCAGTTTCAATAATTGATTAGCACCAAATCAAACGTTAAATAATAAATCTCAATATTGGCTTTAAAAGGTTCTTGTTAATTTTGAGGATATTCTACAAATCATACACTTGTGCTTAAAAATCGCGAATAACGTGATATAATTATTGTACGCAGCAAGAACTTAAAACATTGTGAAATGCGGACATATATTGGTTTTAAACAAATCTAGAAAATATTCAAGTAAGTAATATAGCATACCTTTAACTGCTTTATCTAATAACGGATTCTTGGATTACGTGTACACACCTCAACACACAGTGGCTTGACGTGCACCTACACCGTATATAAACATCCATTGTGTAGCGTGTTTTATGTTTATTTGCATGCAGGTGCCTTCGGATAAATACAATTTTTAAATGAAACGTAGTATGACATTCACCACAAGGCAGTATTAAAAGTAATTAATTAAAAGTAATACCTCGACAATGTTCAATTAAGACACGTCTAGAAGTTCACTACAGCAGACGTTCCTTTTTTCAAAGCTGAACACGAGACATTGTGAAATTGGGGAAGGCCGAAGCGTGATACAGGCACACGAGCTAAATCTCGCAGCGTATCATATCGCGAGATTCCATGGGGCCGTTATACCGGGGAGTTTAACTGTACCTGCAATCTGTTGTCCATTTCACAGGTAAGCGTGTTCTGACATGTTCAATTCTTTTATGAATGGTGGAACTGTAGATATGTAGGTAAAGCGTATATATAGTAGATAGTATAAGGCCAGTGATACTGTACTGAAATCGGCGGTCTATTTTTGTCACGCTTTGCGAGACTTTTTGTCGTCTGCTTCAAGAAAGTGCACACGCCTGCGTCTCATCTTACACCTGCAGCTGTACACGACGTATAGTTATATACACATTTTTAAAATATCGAGTGGGTCGAAATGACGTATAGTTAATATACACATGTTTAGAATATAGAGTGGGTCGATATGACGTATACAGATCGATAAAATGGATTGCTCTGAAGTGATTAGAATGGATATAAACGCGATTATTGTTTAGAATAGATAAACTGGGTTGTTGTGAAGCGATTAGAAATGATAAACTTTATCATTGTTTAGAATTGATAAAACGGGTTGTACAGGAGTGATTAGAATGGATAAAAGTAAATACTGTTTAGAATTGATACGGAGGGTTGTCTTAGAAGATTATTATTTTTGTTCAAAAAAATTTAAGGATTACTATTCCTCATTCATACCTCGATATGAAATCTCTAGAGCTGACCAATGATCGCGATGTAGCTTGTCATGAACATCAAAATAATGAAAAGCACAGCTCAGGAAGCCCTGCCTGTAGTTTGACTGTCTTCACATGTCATCAGTGTATTTGAAAACATATGTACAGTAGTCAATCATGAGAATGGCTGAAGATAACTCTCAATGGACAATCCATCCAAAATCCATCGTTTTCGAGTTAAGCTCCGCAGACAAACAAAGTTGGTAAATTTGACTAAAATTTTTAAAATATAAAGTTGCAACCTGGAGTTGCAACCTGGCCTAAAGGCGCAACACCACCACATAGGTAACGTCCACGAAGACATTAAAGTTTCAATGTCATATGGTTTTCGAGGAAAGGAAACAAAGTTTGAAAGTGTCGAGGTTGTTGGTAACAATTACAGACTGTTATGGCACCTTGGAGTTGACGCCCTTAAAGGCACGACACACACGGTAGGTTACTTCCATACCAAGTTTGAAGTTTCCAAGTCATATACCCATATGCCATACTCAACAATCCCGTTTTAACTTTTAATAGTGCCTAGGCCTGCAATAGTATTCTTCGTTTACGTCGTAATCTTTTATATGGATAATTTATGCAATATGTTAGTGTACTTTTATTGATGTACATGCTTTTACTGTATATTCAATATATTTTATGTTTTATAAATTGACACAGTGTCTCTAATAAATCGCTGAGCGATTGGTTGTATATACACAAGTGAGATAAAAATAAAACAATATGTCTGTTTGTCTATAGATTTCGAGTTATGGTCGATTTAGGACGGACGCACGGACGCACGGACTACTCTGTAGCGGGGGTATGATTAATGGCTTGTTACGAATGTTCCTTTAACATATCATAACTGTGAAACCTCTTTGACTGGTAAAAAGCAATTAAACAGAGAGAAAAAGATTTTTTTCACAATTAAGTTTAATTTCATTATTGACCATTATTGCCGACAGTAATTAATACATTTCAATTTGAATGCATCATATATTACATGCTAGTGAAAACGTTTAAAGCTGTAGTTCATAGTAAAAATTAAAACTTTGATTTAAAGAAATATAGACACAAAAATTACTAAATGCCTCAAAGTTCACTGTGCTGTTCATTCAAAAGTTAACAGTAAACGTGAAACCCTAAGCATAATGTGGGGCAAACATACAGGTTTAAGAATTCAAATATCGGCTCGGCGCACGCTCGCTTCCTTGTATACAGAGCGATATAAAAACACCATGTTATGTCATGGCTTGACCCGATTGAATCGACGTTCTTCAGCTGACTTTCACTTATGCACCAATTTAAACACCCCGACTCGCCCTTTTGAGGGTACCCTTCCTTTAAAACAGCCTTCTCATTCGAACACACACTATGTAGAGCTCTATAACACCCTCACTCCTGCAGTATGGGCTCGAGTACCCCAGCCTCAAAACACACTCTTCTTCTGGAAATAACTCAACAAAACCCCATTCCAACTCCCAACTAATATAGGATTCAATGATATAACGGTTGTAGCGACTAGACAGTGCAATATGTGACTACAACCCCCATCAATACCGAAATCCCTCATATCCCCGTCACCCCCTCTTCTCACCATCTCTTCTCACCCCTCCCTCTCCCTCACCCCTCACCCCTCACTCACTCACCCAACACACTCTCATTCCTCCCTCCCTCACTCACTCATCCCTCCCTCCCCCAACACCCCCTCCCTCACCCCTCCCTCCCTCACCGAACACCCCCTCCCTCACCCCTCCCTCCCTCACCAAACACCCCCTCCCTCACTCACCTCTCTCTCCCTCACCCCCTCCCTCACCCCTCCCTCCCTCACCAAACACCCCCTCCCTCCCTCACCCCCTCCCTCACTCACCTCTCCTTCCCTCACCCCTCCCTCACTCACCTCTCCCTCCCTCGCCCCCTCCCTCACTCACCTCTCCTTCCCTCCCCCTCCCTCACTCACCTCTCCTTCCCTCACCCCCTCCCTCACTCACCTCTCCCTCCCTCGCCCCCTCGATCCTCACCAGTAGTTCAGTAACGTAACTGCTGTATCGAGTCCCCTATCTACCGTCTTATAGATTAGCACGTATTAGATTTCGGGGGTTTCAAGTAGACGCAATATTCATACACAGCTGGGTCAATATCAACACGCCGGCATACTGTTTGTTTGATTTATGAAAACTTGCATTTCATTGAATATCTCACGATGAAGTATATATCAATACTTACAGTAACAGCACTGAGTATTATATCACTGAAAGTTGAATCGATGTATTTAGATATGGCAGAATACTGTTTATATTTGATTCCACTTCTAAAGGTTTCAAACTTTCGATTTCAAAATTGATAAAATCTAATATCTGCTTTTCAGTCAGGTCACGTTTGGTTTGTAAGGTTACAATCACCAGGAACATTTCCACTCGTTCACGGTATGTGCACATCGTAAACTTTGCCTCTTAACTGATAAGCGGCCCATCTGCGGCGATTTATATGTATTAAGTAGCGTAAATAAGCTGTCCACACTTTATAGCAGGAAACAGGGCAGCTATTTTCAGCTTATATTGGACAAACGAAAAGAACTCGACTTTCAAATTCGTACAACGTGCTACATTCAAACATCACCCCATTCCCGCCTTCCCCTACGTCACAACTCATGTCAGTATCCATCTAAGTTTACATTACTTTTTCCGCTGCTACAATCGCACAGAAACATAAACGAAACGTAGCAAGGCTTTAACAGCCAGTGACGGAGATTGGCGCGGATAATAACTTGTGAGGACAGTTGGGTACATGATTCATATATAAGCAAATGGTACTTACAATCACTTTGAACAAGGAATTCTAATGTTCTACACACAGGTTGCATTTTCCCAACTTCCGTTTGTATTTTGTAAATTACTTGAGTGCTGAGTACACCTGTACTGCCGACCTCGTGTCGGCATGTTTAATAATTGGAACACCTCATGTATGCATGTTTTAACATTCTATATATTTATAT
The DNA here is from genome assembly GCA_936450465.1 of Gibbula magus. Lineage (NCBI taxonomy): Eukaryota > Metazoa > Mollusca > Gastropoda > Trochida > Trochidae > Gibbula > Gibbula magus. Next base: position 61,524,606 of record OW388302.1, read on the forward strand.
AGTACCCAGTTAAATAACAGAACATTGAAGTTGTGTGTGTGAAAAGTTTTGATTACGAATTTTGACTTCGAGATTTGATTTTTCTTTTATCGCAGTGTTAATTATGACGTGTTGTTGCTTTTAGTGTCGTTGCTTATTAAAATGAATCCTCTGTACATTTTATTAATAATAATGTTCTGATAACTCAAAAGTGAGTTCAACGGATTTAACTATACAACTGCATGCAGCAATTCAAACATGTACTTGAATTGTATGTTCAAATCCAGTTGTATTTACATGATAAATAAATTAGTTACATGTAAAATCGTTTGAAATCAGTTAAGTTACATTCGGAACCTACAATCAGATGTGAAACAAGTAAATTGTAGTGAGCAAATACTAAATGTGTATCCCATCTTTTCAAAACCATATTTGAGGATTATATAAAGTTCTTGTCATTTAAAGGGGCAGTAGCACGTTTTTTCACTCAAATAAGTTGATGAAATGTATTTGAAAAAAAATTTCACCAAAAGTAAAACATCCTCCTCTCTTCGGAAAATAAAGTTTAAAATGAGTGTACATGTTTTGGTTAAGCCATGGGAATCGTTTTTGTAATACAAAATAATAAATTGTGTTCACAATAAAATGACCGCCATGCAATTTTTGCTTTATACGCAACATAGTTTTTACCACTACAGATAATTGGTTTGTGTAATAAGATGTTTTACCCTCTAAAGTTGATTTAAATGACATGAACTATCATTATAAATGGGAAATTTGAAAAAATAAAATTTTCAAAAAACGTGCTACTGCTCCTTTAACACGCACAAAGGCTGCTAGATTTGCAGTAGCGAAATAAATATTGCACGTGGATTCCTATGGTATAGCCACGGACGTATCTAAAATTCGAAACCCAAATATTTCCTTATTCGCCCACCGCCTACAAAGCAGGGAGCCATGAAAGGCGACTGGCTCCCCAACTGCATTGGAATGTGTGCTGTAAAATGCCCATTGGAAGCGGGAAATAAATTGAAATTGATGACTTATTTGCACTTGGGCCAATGTGGACATTACCTGATTTGCTTCGTATATTTAAAACCGATTCTGATGTAATCACAAATTTAGGTGTTTCATTGGGTAAACCGTCGTGCATTCTTCAAGAATGTTTTTAAAGGAAATCCGTAAATCGTTTGTGCCAATTGCGTTTTGAGGTGTTTTTCAGAAAAATCCCCAAATCGTTTGTGCAAATTGCTTATTGAGGTGTTTTTCAACAGATCAGAGTAACCAAGTAAGCTGTTTGACTGGAATGGAAGTCATTTATATGATTTTGCTCAAAACACTGTAGACCAATAGACCAACAGCTAAAAAGTAAACTGATGTTCTATCTTTCAATGTGAGCAGTTAGAATAAACAAATGTGATTTTATTTCTTTTTTAGTAAATATTTAGTATTGAACATATTGTTTTCTTGGTATTGTCAATAGTCAAATAGTAAATTCCTCATTTTAAATGATAGATTGTGTTGAACATTTAAATGGCTCACACCATTCATTAACTCTATGACGTCGTAGATTGTATAACGCCATAGATTCAGAAAATAATGAAATAATATAGAAAGTATTTGACCTTTCCACAAAACTGCTAGAAAGTCGGCAAATGATGAAGTTGCCTGTTCATGTTTTAATCAGATAATAGATGAAGCTTTTATTAGACGCTTTATGAATATTTTTATTCATAAAATGTTATTTTATAATAAAACTGTTCATATCAATCAAACTTTTTAAATGTAATCATTACAATAAGACATTCCATATACTAGTAAAATAATATCATAATAAACCGTTTTATACAATAAAACCTCAGTTTTACTTTATCTACTTTTCACGATCATATCTCAACACACTATGATAAAACATCATCATATTATCATTGAACAACACATCTCATCATATTACAACAAAACCTCATCACATTATAATAGACATCATTACATTATAATAAAACCTCATCACATTATAATAGACAACATTCATTATAATAAAACCTCATCACATTATAAGTAAACCTCATCACATTATAAGTAAACCCCATCACATTAAAAGTAAACCTCATCACATTATAAGTAAACCTCATCACATTATAATAGACCTCATCACATTATAATATACCTCATCACATTATAAGTAAACCCCATCACATTATAAGTAAACCTCATCACATTATAAGTAAACCTCATCACATTATAAGTAAACCTCATCACATTATAAGTGAACCTCATCACATTATAAGTAAACCTCATCACATTATAATAGACCTCATCACATTATAAGTAAACCTCATCACATTATAAGTAAACCTCATCACATTATAAGTGAACCTCATCACATTATAAGTAAACCTCATCACATTATAAGTGAACCTCATCACATTATAAGCAAACCTCATCACATTATAATAGACATCATCACATTATAAGTAAACCTCATCACATTACAATAAAACCTCATCACATTAAAACATCATCATACTATCATTAAACATCAAACCTCATCATATTACAACAAAACCTCATCACATTATAATAGACATCATCACATTATAATAAAACCTCATCACATTATAATAAAACTTCATCACATTATAAGTAAACCTCATCACATTATAAGCAAACCTCATCACATTACAATAAAACCGTTTCATTCGACAAATCAACGTGTCAATTTAAAGATACTGTAGCACGATTTTGTTACAGAAATAAAGTGCTCTCACAAAAATATAAATATTTCGTGTTACTAATGGCTAGATAATACTCCTGTATCAATAAAAAGAGTTCTAAAACTAATGTACATGGTTCGGTTTAGCCATGCGAGTCAATTTACCATCGATCGGCCATTCTTATGTGTTCACATTAAAATGGCCGCCCGAAGGCTGACTGATGTAGCGATACCTAAGCACTCAGAGTAGATCTGGAGTTTAAATATGGTATAACGATGAAACAGTCAACCATCCTTCTGTCTGAATTCTAAAATTCTCATGAGACCAACAGATCTACCTCTCCACACCACTGTCGCTTAATACATCGCACCATTATCTTCGAATACAGATAACTGTTGTCTATGGTTACGGCTTATCGGGCCGTGTAATGAGATGATGTACCCATCAACGTGCCAATATTGTATAAATTTTAATAATAAACGGCAAATTTGAGAAAAACAATATGCAAACGTGCTACAGCGCCTTTAATCAAACAATCGCTGTTTTCTTTTTTCAGCTATGGGTTGCAGTGTTTAATAATATGCAATATACAACCTGTACACTCACAATGTTCTGTGCAAACATTGATAAGCACCAAGTAGAGGCATGCACCCCATGATAACCTATATATAAGTACCTATGCAATATTGACATGCATCTCGCGATGGGTAGGACCAGATGTCGGGGTACGATGCTCCCTCCTGAGATAAAAGTAAGTTTATTTCTAACATCCTCAGGTCACCTGTAACCTCGTTATGGCCATCAGAACTTCATTTATTTTTTAAAAATCAGTTTATTTATATTCATTATCATGTTTGTTGACATTTCTGGTTTGAGGCGTGTTTATTATCGCTTTCAAGAGAATTTAAGTTTTATCGCTGCAGTTAGTCTTATTGTAGGACGAGATCTCACGAGATCTCACTGTAACTAACAAGCGAACATTGGTAGAAGTTTACTGATCGGAATAAAATTCTGCACCAAAATCTTACTGTCTGTTATACAAGTCCCAGGGGTTGGCAATGTTGAGCCGCTGGTGGGGATGCGAGCTGCAACTATTTGTGTTTAAGAATGAATGCCACCTACTGAGATATCCAGGTATAATTAGAGCTATCCAATAATTGTTAGAATTATACCGGAATGGTTACATGCATCTCAGAATGGTTACAGAAGGCCTCATGACTACACTTCTGTAAAAGAAAACAATACAAAACTCGAAGTGAGTTAATTTGACATATTGATATTAGATTGATTTGAGGAACCAAATCTATATACATGTAACTTTTCTAAGTTCCTATACATAAACCTGGGACAACAGTACAATGCTGTCTTGGGTTATACCGTAGATCTACATTTATCACTAGAATTTAAAAACATGGGGTCTCAAAAAATAATTTACATATGGCAATATGTTACAAATTCATTAGTAGGCCGAACTGTTTGTTTTCGCTTAAAATAAAGTGGTATTGAATGACCGCAGAATTTCTGCGAAGTATATTTTTAAATATTGTTAAGTGTAATTAGGAGGGATGTTAATGAAACTGAATACACAATCTGTTTCTCAGTACACGTACACGTAGTATCACAATCATGAAGTGTAAGCATATGGATGTCACAGTCATGAGTAAAAACAAACAAAGTAATTTCAAATACACAAATGTATATGCAAGTCTTAATGAACAAATACAATCACTATTTACGGCCTCGGCTTATCTAAAGCGAGAAGAAGTGTTTAATAAACAGATTGAACTAAACAAATCTCAAATTTATTCACAGATCATATGGTTGTAGACATGTTCTCAATTATCGTTAAAAAAGAGAAATGTAATGTCTGTTAAGCTTCCTTTCATGATAAAAGATGTTTTTAATGTGTGTCTATTGCATCACAGTTAAATGGAGCATATTCTGTTTGCTCTGTTCAAAGACACCCCGAGCTTACAACAACTACAGCTACAATACAACATGGCACGTCGTCTCAATGTCGATATTGTCACAATAAATACGCCCAACTGTTCAAAGTGAAGCCCTTTATACGACGGCTGCTTTACACAGCGACGTCCTAGTTGAAGCTTAAGAAACTATTACTCAACAGTTTTGCATAACGGTTTCAAACAAAATTCAAAACGGATCACGCGTTTCTATACACAATTTGACCGCTTTATTCCCCGTGCCATGGATTGTTTGCTAAACCTATTTGAACATATGGACCTCGTTAGGCCGAACTGCAGTAAAACTTAAGTAAATATCCTACCCCGATAGCTCAGGTCATTTCTCGCCTACTTGATAAAACGACATTAATGTGATTTATATGTTCCCCGCTATAAACCGTATTGCCGACAAGTGAAGGAAAACTCTGATATCACATGGGCGTGTCCAGCGATAGATTAAAGTGGGGACATCGTGCAAGTCATGCGCGTCACAATATGCTTGCACGTGAAGATCGTGCAACAATTTCTGGTATAAATATATACACTTAATTAGTTATTATAACACCCACTTTTTTAACACAAAAATCGTTCCGATTTCAAATAAAAAGACAGTATGTCAGGAAAATTGTTTGTGGTTTTAGGTAGAAAAATCATTTAGCAGTGTTGAAACGAAAGGTCGCTCAAAACTGTTTACTGTCCTTTGAATAATTGGTATTTTTGTGTCAAAATCCAAGCTCCATTATGAAATGTAATGAATCTCAATATCTGTTGCTGTAATGTGATTAGTGTCATTCTTTCAAGTGAAGTGATTACACTTTACTAACTGACTTTTTAACAAAAGTCATCCGTTAAAGCAGTATGCACCTTCAAACTCACAAAATCATGAAACTGTCAATTTCAATGAACTTGTCTTAATGAACAAATACCGTCACTACTTACGGTCTTGGCTTATCTAAAGCGAGTAGAAGTGTTTAACAGATTGAACTCAAATTATCTCAAATTTATTCACAAATCATATGATTGTAGACATTATCGTTAAAAAGAGACTGGAATTTAATGTCTGTTTAGCTGATGATGCATGATAAAAGATGTTTTAGTGTGTGAATGTCAACTTGGTATCAAAAATGTTGTTTACAATAAATCAATTCCAAAGTCTGAAGTGTAGAGTTTCTACTAGGACAAAAGTTATTTTAGGTCAACATTCAGTACCTTCAAATTTTCCCTCCCTTTTAAAAATGACACATATGGTGGATTTTCTTAAATAACCAATTGTTATGTCTGGGATGATAAAATCGTTCAATTTATCATAACAATCCCAGAGCACCACATTTCAATTTACAAACTATGGTGTTGCTTAATTAATTTCCAAGTGTATAGTACATGAATTTTGTGCGCAGCGAGTTCAATGGGGAAAGGGAAAGACAGTTTTGTGCAACAGACACATTACGTTATCACGTGACACACTTACAGGTAGATAGCTATGGCTGTCGAAAGTTCCTCTTCAATGTAACATATCCACACCTTGATCAATCAACGTATCGTATCAATGAAACCATGTTAAACAAACAGTATTTTTAAAGTCCCCGTGTGATATTTACAAACTTACACATATATTATTGATAAATGTTGAAGCCTACTTTAAAAACAGGCCTCAAAACCTGAATCGCCGTGGGAATTCGTATGAATAGGTCGCTCTATCGATATGACCAATTCTTTGGAGGGTTGCTCTCCTTGAAAAGTTATCGTTCCTGATAACCTCTGACCCCGCGATCTGTATCCCGGTGCATACCGTGCGCTAATGACTTGCACACATGGTTGTCACAAGGGTTGAGGTCAAACGTTGACCTTTGGTTTGATAACGCCAGGTTCGACTAAAGATTGTTTGTTGTTATATTTTGGGAGGTGTCACGTGGTGTCTGCTTTGATTTTGGCGTCGACTTCAAACTAGAGTGTTAATGTTTCACGGGGTGGTGTCATGTTGTGAACGGACTTACTAATTCGGTGGCAGAGAACGGTAATTTTTATGTTTCATATTTTGCTGAACGGCGTTTTATGTTCTCATGTTGTAACTTTTCATTCCGTAATATATTTAGTAATATTTAGTTATTATCATCCCACCGGTATGTAATACCGTAGGATATAGTCATCGCCCCGTCCGTCTGTCCATCCGTCCGTCTGTCTGTCCGTCCGTAATCATTTCGTTTCCGGAGCAGAACTCGAAAACCGTTCATGATATCTTTCTGAAACTTTCCATGTGTATTACCCACCAACTGAAGTGGTGCCTTTTGATATTTTCAGATTTTGTCTGAAAAATTAATTTTTTCTGTTTCCATAGAAGCATGAGAGGGATGTTGGTTGTTGTTGATTGTGACTGCTTTTGGAGCAGAAGTCTAAAACTCTTACCATACCTGAAACTCGGCATCTGTAATACCCACTAACTGAAGTACGGTAGTGTGTTTTACAAATTTTGTGGAACCGGTGGGATATGTCATCTTCTGATGACTCTTGTTATTTTTATTATTATTGAAAAATAATCATAGTATCAATAATGTTGATCATGTAATCGATGAACAATTCCCAGGGGAGTTTATGACTGTTAAAATGAAAGAAATATCGTCAAAACTTTCAATTTTGTCATTCCGCTAAAATATCGTAATGAAATCGCAAAAATGAAACAAACTGACAAAATATTTCACCCTCACCTAAGTGATTGGAGTACCTTAACCCGTATTGGGTAATGACGTTAAACTCTTTATGTCTGGATGCACCAGTCAAACTCTACAACAAACGTGACAACTTGTACATTTCATCATGGTGCACGCGAAGCATGCTTCCCTGGTCAGTTTCACTACGGTTGGCAAGTTCCCTTATATCTAAGGCTGGATATTGTGGCAAAATTCATATTGCGATATATTGCATATGTATATATATATATATATATATATATATATATTACAGTACACATATTGCAGTAACACTGTGATATATTGAATGACTTCTACATTGAGCTGTTATACATCGTTATGCGATTTAAACATGAAATATTTGATAAAATGCCTTTCAGATCTTACAAACTATATACAACAAGTTATTAAGGTAAATATGTAAGCAAATTCTAATGATATTTACATAAGTTTTCATTTGTCCAACCCATATTCCTGCACATCAAACATTTTTTTGAGAATTAAACCATGTGTCTGTGCCTAAAAGCAAGATTTTAAACTTAATTATACTTGAAATGCATTGGTGCGATATATTGCGATATCACAAATCATATTGCAATTATTGCAATATACACATTGTACCAATATATACCGGTATATCGATAATATTGCACAGCCCTACTTATATCCCTGCATTATTAGAATCGTCTAGCTTACACCCTACATTACATCATATACGACAGTTTGTACATTGCGAAGCAAGAGTTAAAAGAAATTATTACGTTTTTCAAGTTTTCATCATTGTGTCCCTATTGTGTTCAAATGCTGATATTTTTCTTCGTTACGATTTGTTAATCCTGTACTTTTATTATTCCACCAAATGTCTGATCTTTTCCTCTCCCATCACGGTCTACTACCCTTTGTTTGGTTTCCCCCCACTGATGTATTCACGACTACCCCGCCACAAAACATGCCGTTATTCTCCCACTTGACGTCCAGCGAGTCGTATTGCATGTTGATAAATTACTCCGCCACCTGCGGGCGATTTGGGTGATTTACCGGGAGGGCGGGTATACAGGGTAAATAAGTCTGCTTAAATGTATAATTACCATGGAAACAGAAATGTTGATTTATACACATGTCGTTATTAAACTGTGTGTGTTTTGTACAGGGGTGATATGTATGTCTTAGTGTTATTCGTTACGGTTGAATACTCGTAGGTTATCATTATATACGGATATGCATGTATTTAAGAAAAAAAAGTTCGCTGTACCCAAATGTGTTTTGTAATAAAGTATAGTTTTGGCCTGAACTATTATAGTTAAAACACGAGGACGTTAGTAGTGCATGTATTATCATATGGATATGAAAGTATTATCATATGGATATGTATATGCATTATCATATGTGTATGTTTCATCATTATGGATCTGCATGTATTATCACATGGATGAGAGTGTATTATCATATGGATTTGCATGTATTGTTGTATTATAGGAATACTACTGCTTTTTAAAACAATCACTCCATGTTGATAGATTGTTAAATAATTAAGTTTTGAGTACCCAAGGAAAATTTATCCGACTCGTACCAGTACGCGAGTACCCGAGATGTATTATTCGACTTGTACCAGAACCAGAGTACCCGGGGAGTATTATTCGACTCGTACCAGTACGCGAGTACCCGAGATGTATTATTCGACTTGTACCAGAACCAGAGTACCCGGGGAGTATTATTCGACTCGTACCAGTACGCGAGTACCCGAGATGTATTATTCGACTTGTACCAGAGTGAGTGAGTGAGTTATTGTTTAACGCCGCTTCGGCAGTATTGCAGCCATTAGCGGCGAACTTGTACCAGAACCAGAGTACCCGGGGAGTATTATTCGACTTGTACCAGAACCAGAGTACCCGGGGAGTATTATTCGACTTGTACCAGAACCAGAGTACCCGGGGAGTATTATTCGACTTGTACGCGAGTACACTAGGAGCATCATTCGAGTCGTACCCGAGTGTCCGTTGCGCTTCGAGATTTGAGATTCATTTTCATAATAAAAATGATAAAGCTTTCACTTAACTTCTCTTCCAAAGCATTAGATTCTGAGTATCACATGGGATATTGTGGAATAAATAGAGGATATTTGGCTTTTCTTGACTAATACCATGTTTATCTCATCGAGTGAGGTATATAACTTTTCTACCTCACGAGATGAGGTAAACATGGTATTTGTCAAGAAAAGACAAATTTTCTATTTATTATATGACCAAATATAATCCTTGCATATTCACCGAAACCGACTTTTAAGTCGGCTCCAGAATGAGCCTGTCGCCTCAGCAACAATGTGACGTTATGAACGTGTCATGACGTCGGAGCATTGTTTTATGACGTCAGGTCATTGTTATATCAGTCACTAGTGACTGATAACACGTCCCATTGTTATTTTCACTAGTGACTGATAACAGTGTAATAACACGGTTTATTATCATTGATAGATCCCGGTATTTCACCGGAAATCATATAATAAAAGTGTTTTGTATACACATTTGATCAATTTACTTTGAAATGTTGCTTTGATTATGGGATAGAGCTGGACATGTGAGTGCAGGCGGCGAGGGTCACTCTGGAGGATAGAGCTGTGTTTAATGGGAGGATAAGATTGGGGGAGATGGGGTGCCTTGAATCAGGGGCTGTATTTAATGGGAGGATAAGGGGGACTTGAATCAGGGGGTGCAATGGTTAATCCCGTCTCAAGTGGAACGCTCATGTCGGGCGCGATGCATTCATAACATTGACAGATATATTCCACACAACTCATCTTCCTTTGATAGATACGATTTTCTCGGCGACCTATGCGCTGCCATGATACGATCAATGGGGAGATATGTACACGAGCGTGGGAATGGTGCGAGAACTCCCGGCAGCTTCAATAACAGGCGCGCTTCCTACGCGTGGAAATAGTCTCTATTATGACGCCTGTCATAAATATTGAAGTAACGTTTGTGTTTAGTGGGTTTACTTTCGGTTGGGTTTCGAATTCGACAATTGGAACAATTTTTTATTGTGACGGTGAAGATCTAATGTTAGATATTTGCAATACTGCAGTAGATTTATTCAAACGAATAAATCGATTTGAATTTTTTGAATTTTAATGTTGAACTGTTTCGTGAATCGCAATTGTCTTTCGTATTGTGAATTCAAACCGCATGTGTCGTTAATATTGTTTCATTTTTTTCAATGGAGAGATGTTTAGATTGTGAAACAGTCAGCCCATTTTCTCAAAACTTCCTCTTTTTTTTACAAAAAAAAATATGTAAATTTTTTTTTCAACATTATAAAGAAACTTGTTCAAATCCCGCAAAGGGTCTAGCCCGAAAAAAGTACAAAGATTGGGAAATTGGGATTTCTAATTTGACAATGTTACATTTATTCACGATCTAACTTGAATGTATTTCTAATCTACAATACTTTGAGGTGATTGACATTGAATCATTTGATCATGCTCTTCAATGTATTACGCATGTTTGTAAAAGTAGATACGTGATTGCAGTGAGCAGATAAATAACAAGAATGTTTTCACTAGGATCACTACCGGGATAATTGTTTTGTTCAATGTCGTCTCTGTTCAATTTCGTCTGTGATACCAATTGAACATGTGTAAATATAGCGCTCTGTAGCGTTGCTCTACATGGCTTAAACATTGCAGTAATGAATTATATCGATGTTGTTGTCTCTATGTTTTTTTGTTTTTGTCGATTCACAACGTATTGCGGCTTTTCCCGTACATATCAAATCATTTATACGAAACGATACTTCGAAATGATGTAGCGAAGACTAATTTAAATTTTGTCAGTTGTCATGAAATCATGACATAGCATTAGTCGCACCCGACTACAACACAGATATATATATATATAACTGGTAAATGATAGAGTGGTAACGCGTCTTGAGACAACCAGCTTCTTTACTCAAATCATGTGCATTTGATGCATTTACTGTATATACCTGTTTACACTGCACTAATCAAGCACGCTGCAAATAGCGGAATAGGTCAATGACCTTTACACAGCACCTGTCCAAGTATGGTATGGTGCCATCAAAGAACCTAAAATGTCTTGCGACATTCTTAAACATACGAACTTCACACAACCAGAAAGTTGAATATTTCGCAAACCTGTATATCAACAACTTCGTTTTCAAGTAAACGTTCTCAAAAACGCAGAAAAACAAAATTGAGAGAGAGAGCGGTGAAACCAAACCGGTCACCTGTCACCTGGCCCTGCTCCGTGACTGTGTAAAATTAAAAGCATTTAATCAGGCTAGATCTTTATTCTGCAAGTCTAGATAAACTGAATATGGAACTGAAAGTATTAACATTTATAATCGAAAGGATGAAGGTCCAGTATTTATAAAAATTCTATCGACTATCAACCTGTCACCTGATTCAGCGCTTTTCTCTACCGGTTCCGGTTCCAGTTCCGTCTCGTCGGTTATAGTCTATATCAGAGTTTGACGAGACGAAATTGACAACTACGTGCATTGCATTATTATCATGCAGCGACAGGCTGCGTTCTATCAGATACACTGCACCATGAACAGGACATTGCAATTTTTTCATAAAGTTTTATTTGGCTTTGAAACGTGCCAAAATGCCATGCGTGCTGATTTCAGTTCAAATGATGAATTATCTCACTCGACCTGAATATTCATCCGAGAATGCCAACGACAATTTGGGTTTTTTGCAATAAAAACCGAGCAACCGCTTATAAATGTACAGAAGCCGACCGTGAGCTGAGGTGAGATGACTTGGGGTTTAACGCCGCTTTCAAGAGTATTTCACTTATATCGCGACTGCTAGTATTATGGCAGGGAGAAAGCCCGCAACGCCATGTGGCTATGCATTGCGATGAAACCTGCGAGCACCGGCTGGAACTAGCGAACCACGGGTGGTACTACGCTGAAATTCAGTGTAGCATTGCACCCAAACCATACTGAGTGTAGAACAGTTCTCTACTGCAGACAAAGTAGCCGTGCCCCTGGCGGGAAAAGCCGACCGTCACAACACCGTACTCCAACTTATCATATTGTCTGCTACAGATAAGTTTCCGAAATTACATTTGACTTATTTAAGCGTGCAGTAGCGGTTCCGGTTTTCAATATTTAAAATACGACTTTACACTGTGATATGTTATAACAAAATAAAAAAAATTAAAATAATAATATTTATGACGACAAACAGTATTTAGTTCTTATAAGTCAGACTTTCTTCTAAACATAAAATACAGTAAAGTACAATTTAATTAAATTTGTATCTGTTAACTGTATATTATAGGATGAAATATTATTATTTCTGACACATTAACTAATCGTACACACACATCATGCATTACGGAATTCAATGTCATCATTCTAGGATATTTATGATGAGTTTTATCTACACTTTTTGCAAATTCTCTTCTCTGAAAACGTCGACATGCTTGATGTAATAGCTTATAACTATAACATGCTAATCATGGAGACTTTTTAGACAATATCCTAAACAAATTTATCGGTACACCTGAACGTATTTCTTTCGTGACCAACATGCAACTGATAACATGATACAAGTTTGTTGACATTATACCTGGATTAGCGGTAAACCGGAAGCGACTGAGACAGTGTAATAGTAAACTGTCGGCCCACGCGGTTTGTTTATTTTTCTACTAACACTTTGTAACTTCCGAATTTGATAGTTCTGCAATTTGCATACACATAAGCTACACTATTAAAGCGCGTGTGAGGTGAGGTTAGTTTGGGTATACCGCCGGTATTTTACGTACATGTACAACAAGGTGGTAAGTATTGTTAAAGGGAGAAAGCCCGCAACAATGTGGCTGTGCACTGCGGTGAAACCTGCCTGCATCGACTTGACCTGATGAACGATAGCCCGTAGTACAAGGTATATCAGTACGACACTGTACTCCAACCTTGCTGCATCAAAGAATAAATTATTACTTTTAAAGTGAAAGGGATATCTCGTATTTATAGCAAACTGCAATGCAAGGGAGATAATTAAGAGATATTTTCTGGCGCTTCACTCAATTTATCGGCAGATTCTCTTTTGATTTTTATTTAACGCAAATCAATATTTATTTTCATCAAACCATCATTGGCGGTACAGTATAAATATAGTTATATGAAATAAAAGAAAAAAGTATTGATCACGTGGTATTTGCAAATATAAAGTAAAATCATGTATTCAAATGCACGGGGTAATTGATAATTCTAATAAAACGTGACAATTCTTAAGAGTTGAATAGTTATTCATCGTTAAGAAAAGTTTAGATTTAACAAGATTCGTCTAAATACTGTAATAGATTGACATATAACGGGATCTAAATATTATCCCAAATATAGTCATTCTCAGTGTGTTTTATTTCATTATTACTTAAACAACTAAAACATGTTTTTTTTAAAGTGAATTTAAAGGACATTAAAGTGTCTCAAACCCAGGATCAATTCCTCAGTTTCTTATTAGGTTTGCCCTCGTATCGCCTACACCCCATATCGCCTAAACCTTAAAATGCCTACATCTCACACCGCCTACACGTAATGCAAATGGTCATGCACGTCCTCGCCCCTAACATGTAGCACGGTACAGTCCATTAAGCCATCGATGATTGGTATCATTTATTGACGATGTTTTCATGGTGATACCCGGTCCTTGAGTATGTTTTGATTGTCTTTACAAGATTACTGCTATAACAGGTCTTATTCATTTATTAGGTCTACTCTTTTTTATATATAACTGTGTATTTTAGCAAGTGCTATTGTTTCTTTTTACTATGATCCACGAACATTGCACATCTGCAAACAACTGAGTTGGTTACTTTACTGAGATAGTTAGACGGATATTGATATTGTATTCATATCTCACCTCAACATAATACATATAAAGATGATACATTCATATGGAATGGTGTGAGTCGATTTCGCATCAAGTAAAACACAATGTAGGATAGGAGTAATTCAAGATGATACATATTTACAGTAAAATATTAACATAAAATTATACAGGTTTACAGTATATTTTAAGAGTATCATGACAGGTTTTAGTTATTAGTATCAATAATGTATGTTACGTTTCAATATTATATGTCAGAATTGTACATAGGAGAGGGTTTCATTAAGTTGGATAACTTGTACCCAATCCTTTCTCTTGAATAAATAAATATGGTTAAATCAATAATCATGATATTTAGAAGTGTATCTGTCACAGTGCAAACTTTCAGGTGTCGTAATATTACGTAATGGAATTTTTAAATTTTGGAATGTTAAAATCTGCGCTATATTATTCACTTGTAACTACACAGAAGGATAAAGTTCATGTCCTTATACAGGTTCACACAATTTCAAAACAGATTGCTTTTTTATCTGTGTATAACGCATATATAAAAATAATTACCTTACAAATATGAAGAAATCTTCCTCACAAACACTGCGCAGTATGAACATGAAGGATGCCATTTTGCCTGCTTAACTGTGTTCTTATGCCTAAAATCTGGTAATGTGTCATAAAATTTTCACTTTAGTTATTTTTAAACATTACGTGTGATCTGCATATATCCATGAAATCCTATGAAAATGGTCAAAATCTGTGACTGGCGTACTTCCCTATTTCGTATATACGAAGGACCATTAATCTTACAGCCCTTACAGTAAAATACCAAATGGTATGATTAAGTATGCGTGCGCACATCTATGTTACCTAGCAAACATTGATTCATCGCACGTTCCCATAATGCATCATCTGACGCGTCATAAAAAAATAACGTGACGAATGTCTTAAATTCCGTAATAAAAAAAACATGGCATGATGTAGAAACCACGACAAATTTAAAAGTGGTCGAAAGTCCATAAAAACACCTAAAACAATGTCTTTACATAGATGGGAATGGTACATATGGTAAACACAGAGACAAACATGTTTTGAAAATTTACTATGAAACTATAAGATTGAAATATGCCGATTGATTGTGATTGGGTAGAGCATGGACAGTGACGAGGGTCCTGGCGATGAAGAAGGTTACAATAATAGCGATGGTCATATATATATAGATATAAATTATACAAGAGGGACATCTTTAAAGAACTTAAGTCTTGTTTTATCAGCTAAGAAAATAAATTAACAAAGATTCCCTAAAAGTATGCCTTTGACAGAAATTATGTTTGCATGTTTGCAATAATGTCATCATGATGATTAAAATGCGGGTGATGATGATAGCGGTTGTTAGTGGTAATGATGGTAATGCTGCTGATGGTGATGATGATGATGATGATGATGATGATGATGATGATGATGATGATGATGATGATGATTACAAACATGGTGATTAAAATGGGGACGATGGTGGTGGTATTGATGAAGATCATGAATTTTGATTAACTTTGGGATGATGGCGTTGGTGATGTTGGTGTTGATAATTAGGATGATGATGATTGTGATGAAAGAAAGTTCAAGGGATATGATTCAAGTTTTCACCACGATGCCGTTGATGTTTAACTATATCATAAAAGGTAAACCGTAAAACTCTGGGCTTTTGTGACGATAATGGTGGATTTCACGATGATGATAATGATGGATAATGGTGGATTTCACGATGATGATAATGATGGATAATGGTGGATTTCACGATGATGATAAGCAGATGATGATGATGATGATGATGATGAGGACGCGTGCGCTTGGTGACAGGGATAGTTTTGATGATGATTGTGATGGTGATATGATGATGATGATGGTGGTGATGATGGTGATTTAATTATTGCTAAATGTACTAAGGCGGCGAAATGTTTTGATGAAGTAAATAATGTGATTTGTGATTGTAGTTACACTTGACAGAGAGGTTGTTGACGATGTGAATTTGATGAAATGTACAATGAAAGATGACGACAGACAGATGATGAAACGAGTTCATGAAATGATAATGCAGTGACAGGGTTACACGATTGTTTGGAGTGTATATTAAAATGATTAGATACATTTCATGATTAAATTATTATATAAAATGATTGACTGAATTAATTAATGCAATTATTGAAAGAGATACTTTCATTTCCATAAGAAGTGTTTTAATGAACCACAAGTTGTATGAACATTAAAACCAAAAGTGTTAATTAAGGATTATTATGTTTGAACGATGCGAAATGGTTGGCAGAACTGATTGGAAAGAGTGATTGGTAAAATATCAATACATGAAAGGAATGGAAGCACACAAATGGAATGACAAATTGAAATGGCTAATTGCATTCTGGCTGGACTAGCATATTGGTTTAGTACAATTATGAGAAATATTTGAAAGCATAAAACATATATGACAGTGTATATTGTTAATGATATTCTTTCGTATGTATAACAGGCTCATAGCGACGAACTATATGTCTTGTTTGCAAATATTTAATAAATTTGTTTGAAAATGTTTCCACACTTACCTCCCAAAAAGATATATCCCGTCATAACAACGTGGTAGATCCAAAACGTACAAACACTCCAAGAACGTTAAACTCCATATAATTCCAAATGAACTGTTCTTAACTTTTCAAATACATTCCTCAAGAATTCCCTCATATCACAAACAGGTATCCAAATC
This sequence comes from Gibbula magus, assembly GCA_936450465.1. NCBI lineage: Eukaryota > Metazoa > Mollusca > Gastropoda > Trochida > Trochidae > Gibbula > Gibbula magus. Next base: position 61,541,552 of record OW388302.1, read on the forward strand.
CATAACTTTGATGTACATCAGCTCCACGAGTGAGGTAATCCTCTTCGTTAACATGAATAGGGACGTGATTTTACGTCCGCTTCAATGGTATATAGGAATAGCGTGTGATGTTATAGGTTATCATAAACATGTATCCAACAGGTTGTGCATCATCTCATCATGTGTTTGTCGTAATCGGACATAATCTGCTTAATTGCACACAAAAAAAACAAGCGTAGTTCTAGAACTTGTGGAATATGGACCTTCCATCTTAGAAACGTGGAACTGAGGCGTTGACTCCGACACGTCGGCCCACGACATGTAGATACACATTTCTAGCTTTGTGCTGTCTACGCTGATATCTAGCCATCGAATTACGTGTGTACGTTCGACTACTTCAGAGAATGGTTTCACTGTTTCGCGTCTCAGCATTGTTGATCACGCACTTGTTCGTCCCGTTCTTTCCTGAGCAGGCAAAGCTCGGCCATGTTTTGCTTTATTGTGAGATCAGAGATACTTGGTCATTCATCATTTATACACAAAACCTTGTAAGTATCCAAGGATCAGATCCACAGATGATTTTCTAACAGTGGTCATTAACTTTCCATTGCTTCAATAAGTGTAAAAATCTGATTTCAAAGAATTATTACATTGATGTTTGATGCATTTTCGGAAGTCGACATTGAGTATACAATTAAACCAAGAGTCCAAGATGTAAACTCCAAAGACAACACGATTGAAGTCACTATCATTAAGATTACATTGAAAGGAACTTTCCAAATGGACGATTCCATGAGTTTCGCATTACGATCTACATCGATGACGTATCCACATTTTTAAGTAGTTTTGAACAAGTATAAAATCTGAGGGATACACCTTGAATGACGAATAACTTTGCCACATGCAAATTGAATTCCTACATCCAATTCAGGGACACACGTGGGGGCATACTGGGCACCATTGCAGATTAAACCTCCCATATCTGTGCAAGTTGACATTACTTGAATAGCTTTCAGAAAGCACGGATAATATCAGGATTCTAGGATTCCTTGCATAGAGATTAGTTTCTATAAGATAACCCAAGAGAGGACAGCTGATTGATGGGGCTCCGAAAGTCGCCGACGTCTTGAGCAACACATGATGAATGGTGGTAGCATGGTATTACTAATCCAACGGAACAATTCCACCACATTCTCCACGATTCTACAAGAGTTGATGCCGATGGTACCTTTCCAGAAGCTGATTCACTAGCATACATATAGGCAGACCACATTCTCCAAGATTCTCCAAGAGTTGATGCCGATGGTACCTTTCCAGAAGCGTCTCACTGCCATACATGCAGGCAGCCCCAAACGTTACATGCAGGCAGCCCCAAACGTTACATGCAGGCAGCCCCAAACGTTACATGCAGGCAGCCCCAAACGTTACATGCAGGCAGCCCCAAACGTTACATGCAGGCAGCCCCAAACGTTACATGCAGGCAGCCCCAAACGTTACATGCAGGCAGCCCCAAACGTTACATGCAGGCAGCCCCAAACGTTACATGCAGGCAGCCCCAAACGTTACATGCAGGCAGTCCCAAACGTTACATGCAGGCAGCCCCAAACGTTACATGCAGGCAGCCCCAAACGTTACATGCAGGCAGCCCCAAACGTTACATGCAGGCAGCCCCAAACGTTACATGCAGGCAGCCCCAAACGTTACATGCAGGCAGCCCCTACCGTTACATGCAGGCAGCCCCAAACGTTACATGCAGGCAGCCCCAAACGTTACATGCAGGCAGCGCAGTCCCAAACGTTACATGCAGGCAGGCCCAAACGTTACATGCAGGCAGTCCCAAACGTTACATGCAGGCAGCCCCAAACGTTACATGCAGGCAGCGCAGTCCCAAACGTTACATGCAGGCAGGCCCAAACGTTACATGCAGGCAGTCCCAAACGTTACATGCAGGCAGCCCCAAACGTTACATGCAGGCAGCGCAGTCCCAAACGTTACATGCAGGCAGGCCCAAACGTTACATGCAGGCAGTCCCAAACGTTACATGCAGGCAGTCCCAAACGTTACATGCAGGCAGCGCAGTCCCAAACGTTACATACAGGCAGCCCCAAACGTTACATGCAGGCAGCCCCAAACGTTACATGCAGGCAGCCCCAAACGTTACATGCAGGCAGCCCCAAACGTTACATGCAGGCAGCCCCAAACGTTACATGCAGGCAGCCCCAAACGTTACATGCAGGCAGCGCAGTCCCAAACGTTACATGCAGGCAGGCCCAAACGTTACATGCAGGCAGTCCCAAACGTTACATGCAGGCAGCCCCAAACGTTACATGCAGGCAGCGCAGTCCCAAACGTTACATGCAGGCAGGCCCAAACGTTACATGCAGGCAGTCCCAAACGTTACATGCAGGCAGCCCCAAACGTTACATGCAGGCAGCCCCAAACGTTACATGCAGGCAGCCCCAAACGTTACATGCAGGCAGCGCAGTCCCAAACGTTACATGCAGGCAGCCCCAAACGTTACATGCAGGCAGCCCCAAACGTTACATGCAGGCAGCCCCAAACGTTACATGCAGGCAGCCCCAAACGTTACATGCAGGCAGCGCAGTCCCAAACGTTACATGCAGGCAGGCCCAAACGTTACATGCAGGCAGTCCCAAACGTTACATGCAGGCAGCCCCAAACGTTACATGCAGGCAGGCCCAAACGTGACATGCAGGCAGTCCCAAACGTTACATGCAGGCAGCCCCAAACGTTACATGCAGGCAGCCCCAAACGTTACATGCAGGCAGCCCCAAACGTTACATGCAGGCAGCGCAGCCCCAAACGTTACATGCAGGCAGCCCCAAACGTTACATGCAGGCAGCCCCAAACGTTACATGCAGGCAGCCCCAAACGTTACATGCAGGCAGCCCCAAACGTTACATGCAGGCAGCCCCAAACGTTACATGCAGGCAGCGCAGTCCCAAACGTTACATGCAGGCAGCCCCAAACGTTACATGCAGGCAGCCCCAAACGTTACATGCAGGCAGTCCCAAACGTTACATGCAGGCAGCCCCAAACGTTACATGCAGGCAGTCCCAAACGTTACATGCAGGCAGCCCCAAACGTTACATGCAGGCAGCGCAGTCCCAAACGTTACATGCAGGCAGCCCCAAACGTTACATGCAGGCAGCCCCAAACGTTACATGCAGGCAGTCCCAAACGTTACATGCAGGCAGCCCCAAACGTTACATGCAGGCAGCGCAGTCCCAAACGTTACATGCAGGCAGGCCCAAACGTTACATGCAGGCAGTCCCAAACGTTACATGTAGCAATCCATTCCCGTGTCTTCTAGTTGAAAGAAGAAGTCGGTGTAGTGCACGTATCCATCAGTCTGTATAAGAATCCTTGAATAGTTCCATAATGCATTTTTGGAGTCCGTTACCTTCGCTATCACTAGACAAAAGTTGATTCCAATTCAGGACAACTTCTCAAGCGATGCAAGATCCGAGAAAATCACCATCATTATATGAGTAAAATGCGTTGAATGATGAAGAACAGGATGCTGTACCATTCTGCTATGCGATATGATCAGTTTCATAGTTCCAATCAAAATCTCGTATCCCGTTGATGCGAGATGATGCGACTATATCCAAGTCGCCACCGTTATATGTAACAATCGTGGAATGATGGATAAATACTAACCGCAATATCGCGCAGTCGTGTAAAAAAATCAGCCTCTTTCATTAAGGACAATAGATTAACTGGACCGTGTTTCCTTGAAAGGAACCCGACGCCGAAAACAATTGTCCTCACTATACCGCATTATCGGGAATCATATGCATCTCGTTAGAACTCCTCTTTCTGAAATGATATAAGAATACATTTTCATTTATGTAAACAATTAGGGTTTGGCTCTTTGCGTGTTGGTTTATAGAATGTTTTTGCGTTAAACTGAAGTACTCGCGTTATAACGAAATATGTAGATAACTGTTATAGGTAACAGTGTCATTTACATAAACGTTAAGTTCATTCATAAATTCATTGTGAATGGAAGGGCAAGTCACCTAATACAACGGTTAAGGTTTTCTCATTGAAAAGATTATTTCGGAAGACTTTCGTGGCGTGAGAATGTTAAGAAGATGCTTTGAAATTGGATTTAAGGATTTTTTTTCTCACACGTTTTCACATTTTTAAAAATCATTAATGCTAAGTCACAGTGATTACATTTTTCAAAATCCATTTTGAACCATCACCGTAAAACGTTCGCATAGTCAGACATTGTCTTCGTCTCTTTTTTTAAGTAATAAAGTATGGGCCCTTATTTTATAAACGTTCGTAGCCTAAAGAATTCTTAACTTTGATCGTAACCCATGTGTTAAGAATGGGCTTAAGAAGTTCGTAGGGCTACGAACGTTTCGAGAATAAGCGCCCATGCATGTACGTGTCATATAATTATCACATTATTACACAGGTATCACACACATGTAGGTATCATATAGCTACCACATAATACAGCATAGGTATTTCAGGTATAACATACCTGTAGGCATTTTATAGATATCACATAGAAAGTACATAGGTATCACAGATATCACATACATGTAGGTATCACATTCAGGTATTACATAGGTATCGCAGGTATCACACACATGTAGGTATCATATATGTTATATGAGTATAACATCACCGTCACACATGTGTAGTTATATAGGTATCACATAGGTATTACATACATACATACATACATACACACACACACACACACATACATACATACATACATACACACACACACACATACATACATACACACACACACACACACACACACACAAACATACACACATTTGTATAGCACCAATATCCAGCTTAGCTAAGCTGCTCAAAGGCGCTTAAATCAAACATATCACATAGGTATTGCATATGTATAAAGTTATCACATAAGTTTTACATTGGCATCGCAGGTATCACACACATGTAGATATCATATAGGTATCACATAGGTATAAAATCACTATCACACACGTGTAGTTATATAGGCATCACATAGGTATTACATACATACATACATACATACATGTACATACACACATATGTACGTACGTACATACATACAGTGTACATACATGTACATACACACATACGTACGTACGTACGTACATACATACATACATACATGTACATACACACATACGTACGTACGTACATACATACATACATACATACATATAAACATTTGTATAGCGCCAATATCCAGTTTGGCTAAGCTGCTTAAAGGCGCTTAAATCAAACATATATATATCACATAGGTATTACATAGATATTACATATCAGACAGGTATAAGACATAAAGATGCTTCAGTCGCACTGTTCAGTGTACTTGTGCCCACAGTTCTCCTTCCGTCGCACTGTTCATTTTACTTGTGCCCAAAGTTCTCCTTCAGTCGCACTGTTCATTTTACTTATGCCCACAGTTCTCCTTCAGTCGCACTGTTCAGTTTACTTGTGCCCACAGTTCTCCTTCAGTCGCATTTATCATTTTACTTGTGCCCACAGTTCTCCTTCAGTCGCACTGTTCATTTTACTTGTGCCCACAGTTCTCCTTCAGTCGCACTGTTCATTTTACTTGTGTCCACAGTTCTCCTTCAGTCGCACTGTTCATTTTACTTGTGCCCACAGTTCTCCTTCAGTCGCACTGTTCATTTTACTTGTGCCCACAGTTCTCCTTCAGTCGCACTGTTCATTTTACTTGTGCCCACAGTTCTTTGAGATTTGGCAAACGATGGTTAAAATTCGAGTGAAAAAATGCCCTAATGTGGCATTAAATAGGTCATGTTAGTACAGTGCTTGCTGATGTTAGTAAGACAATCTTAGCATTAAATGTACGTCCATTGTGGTGTTGGGTGTCAAATATGCCAAACGTTATAATGGTGTTATTATATCAAGAAGTACTGACTGTTGCTACAAATTACCATTTTGATGACTCAGTGTAGTGGTGGTATAAAGGCAAAAGATAGTTTCGTCTTTTTACATGTATAATGATGTTACTCGATCTTGATTGGAAACTATCAATTATGATATATTTGGTCATTGGAGATGAATATGCAAGTTGAGAGAAATTATTTGTGAAAGTGAAATCAGCACATTTGGATGTTACTCGATATTGATTGGAAACTGTTAATTACGATATATTTGGTCATTGGAGATGAATATGCAAGTTGAGTGAAATTATTTGTGAAAGTCAGCACATTTGGTATTTTGGCACGTATTAATACCAGATAAAATAGTATGAAACACAATGGATGCACCTTTAAGCTAATGAAAGTTAGCTATTCCTTGTCATCTTGTCAAATCTTAAGTCACCCACAGTAATATGTTTCAACTCAAGTGTGTTATAGCCATATATTAATAACCATGTTTTAATAACATACATGTATAAACAGGATTAATGGTCCCTCGAAGTTCATTTCCACAAGAATACCCCGATAGAGCCCTCGCTTTAAAGAGGCAGTAGCACGTTTTTGCACTGAAATAAATTGATGAAATGTATTTGAAAAATGTTGTCACCTTAAGTAAAATACCCTTCTCTCTTCAGAAAATCAAGTTAAAAATGAGTGTACATGGTTCCGTAAAGCCATGGGAATCGTTTTTGTCATTTGAAATAATTGAATGTGTTCACAATGAAATGGCCGCCATGTAATTTTTGCTTTATACGCAACACCGTTATTACCACTACGGATAATTGGTTTGTGTAATAAGATGTTTTACCCTCTAAATTAAATAAACTACCGGGCAAAAGAAAGTACTCACCTCAGTTGATTTTATCATATGTATGATTTTCAATTGCAAATATCTCAAGTTTTCGATGTCATAATCCAAAACTGATAAGTACAGGTGTTTAGTTAGCAGTCGAAGAATACTTCTACATGTTTTTTAATTATTTTTTTAAAAATGAAATTTTAAGTTTAATTTTGTTTTTAAATTATTGTTGATGATACACAACTGTTCATCGACATGTAAGACATATCCTATGTGAAAATAAATAAATGTGCCTGATTCTGCACACATTTAAAACATTTTAAACAGGGCAGGGGTCATGTTGGTGAAAATTTCATTCTTAACCCTGTCTTCATTACAAAAAGATATTTGAACTAAAATTTAACCTCAGTCACCAACAAAGTCATTCAAACTACTGCAGATAAGTATTATTGTATCGTGTCATAGTCAAATACATCTGATTTCTTTTAAATATTGAATTAATCGAAATAAACTTAGGTGAAAACTTTCTTTTGCCCGATAGTTTATAAATGACATTAGCTATCATTATAAATGGAAAATTAGAAAAATAAATTTGCAAAAAACGTGCTACGGCCCCTATAAGAGGCATACTTAAAATAAAATCATTTAGAAACGGTAACGGCACACGTATCTTGTGTATTACAGCATAGGAGGTATCATTCAGTTTGTTTGCGAAACGAAACCTCACAGGGAAGGTTTTAAAACCGGTTTTTATCAAATTTAGAGTTGTATTTGCTTACGCATTGCAGATGTCAAATAAGCCATTCATCTTTCAAGGGCACCCAAGGAGAAGGGAATGGAATATAATAATTATTTATTCTCAATATGGAAATATATTTTGCAACTAACTGTATTTCTTTTCTTATTTGCGTTTTGATTTAAAAGTAAATGAGTGGATCGAGTTATGCTATTGTCGTATTAATTTGATTTTTATGAGTCTAAATGTTTCCTTTATCAATAAACTTTACCAAACTTTCATAGCGTTTGAGATATATACACGTTCCACCAATGCATAAAAGTTGGCAACTTATTACATGCATTAACCAAATATAGACATTTAATCACAATCTATTGCAAGAATTAAAGTAAAAAATTATAAACTTAAAAAAAAAAAACCATTGTAACCTGAGGAAAGGACCAATAGAATTTATATAAACGTATAAAGTATCGACTCAATGCAATATAAAACTTTTAAACATAACATAATATTTTACAAATTGAATTAAAAGATCATGATGTTGCATTAGTAAAAGATAATTAACATTTCAAAAACTAAATTAAATTAGTATTTATCAAAAATCTACAAAAGCAGAGAGACATGGTCATGAAGCCACACAATTAATCCACTTACCAACACGATAAATTGCACAACTTTCTAACGAAATAATTTGATAGTAAAAAGCTTTCTCACAATTAATTGCAAATCAACCTGATGTAATGCAAAACGTTCAGAAACATAAACGACTAGGTTTTTTTTCTTAAAATTCCTCTCACCTTTCAGAAATACCTCGTGACCAAAAGACAGATGGATGAAAGTCACGCAACGTCAAAAACCCACGTGTGTTGCTCGAGTCATTTCCCGCCATATTTCCGAGAGCAGACGACGCAGCCAGACGTCGAGTTTTATATCTCCAACTCAAGCGACCTGGGATTCGCTGAAACCTCAAGGACAGGAAACGATGAGGTGAGTCTTTGTTTACGCGTCTATTTCATAAAAAGCATGCACTGCACGGGTTTTGCATGGAGTAGCCATGGTAACGAAAACAACGGCTGCACGTGCCGGAAATAGCCCGAACGGAAATTGGTATTAGGGTTTCAAGAGGTGTGTTTATTTTATTAGGGGTTATATTTCTTTATCGCTTCTGTTCTTTATCGGGTGGGCTCTGGAGAAATGCTAATTTCAGAATAATATTTAATATCGGAGCTTTTGTCAGCAGGTTAAATTCACGGCATATTTACTTTTTCTGGGTGGGGTTCATTTCAAAGTGCATCTTTTAGAAACGCGTACCTTTCAATGTGTATGATAATGTTGAACTTGTTCGGCTCTTACAAACGACTAATTCAATATGGCTGTCTCGGTCGGACGATGTTTTTAGAAACAATATCATACAGTTTCTCTTTTTCGGTTAGTTTCTGTCGTTATATATATAAAATCTCAATTGTGTGTTCACCCTCTGAAATCGATATGTCGACATGTTTAAGTGATCTGGAGTGAGTAGGTGAGTTAGGGTTTAAAGCCGCTTTCAAGAGTATATAATTGCTAGTGTTACTGCAAGGAGAAAGCCCGCAACGCCATGTGGCTATTCGTTGCGGTGAAACCTGCGAGCATCGGCTGGAACTAGCGGGCTATGGGTGGTACTACGCTGAAATTCAGTGTAGCATTTCACCCATCTTTACACCCTCATTTAAAAATGTTATCTTCATATGATTCGAATTATACTTGGTAATTTGTTCTGTTGTAAAAACAGAAGTGGTTTTACATGAAGTTGATATCAATTTGCAAATGTTATGCATTCTAATGAAAACTAAAAATGAACACTCAACTAATTTCATGTTGTCTTAAACGCACCGTGTTATCCTATAAGGCAGCACATTTAAACGAAACCTTTAAAATTAGTTACATTTAGTGTTAAAGTATCAACCAAAAATCATTTCAAATATGCCTCAAACATGTTTTTTTACGAACATACAACGTTAACCATTAAACTTCATTTTCTCATTCACGATTAGTATTTTAACATTATAAATGAATGCAGAATTGAAGAGGAACTCAAATGTATGTAATTATATTCAAACAATGCCTTATTTGTAGTTTTCTGCCTTGTGAATAAGCTTATAAATTGAACCAAAACGACAAATCCAAATATTACTCAGTTATGGGATATGATTCTATTATGTATAATATTTACATTGCAAGAGTGGGAAAAGCACTCAAATCTTATCTACCACTTGTTTGAGTGTGATATCCCGATTTCATTCAAACACCGGATGCGATCTATTCACCATATCCTGTTATAATTCATGGCTATTGTCCCAGGAAGCCAGTTGAATATAAATCTAGTCGCTTCGCTTAAAAGCCTGATGTTATGATAACACACACAGATAATAGCGTGTCTCGTGGAAACTAGTAATATACCACGGCGTAAGGGCTGCGTTTTTAGTTTTGGACTAGTCTTGAAGTCAGATATCTAGACTTGCTGAATGGGACATCTAGACTGTATACATGGCTTTAAAGGGGCAGTAACACGTTTGTTGGCGCAAATAAGTTCATGAAATGTATCTGAAAAATAATGTCACCCTTCTCTTTTCGGGAAATCAAGTTAAGAAATGAGTGTACATGGTTCGGTAAAACGATGTTGCGTATAAAGCAAAAATTGCATGGCAGCCATTTTAATGTGAACACAATTTATTATTTCGAACTAGAGAAACGATTCCCATGGCTGTACCAAACCGTGTACACCCATATTTTACATTGATTTTCGGAAGAGAGAAGGGTGTTTTACTGTTAGTGACATTAATTTCCAAATACTTTTCATGAACTTATTGCTACTGTCCCTTTAATAGTTGTTTGGAGTAGTTATCAAACACGCCAGTATGACATTGTATCTATTGGATTCACGCCTAGTATAATGACAGGTGTTTTAACGATGATGGAATCGTCCCATCATAAGCATTTGAGTTGGTTACTTGGTGCAATGGAAATCACGCGTATGGAAGCCAATGCTTCTGCGAATGCTATGTTTATAGAGTGGAGAGTTACCATTTAGGAATTGGATGTCAGTTGGTGTGCTAGCACTGGAAAATGAATTATCAAAGATAGAAAGATATACATACTCGTTTAAACGAAGCGAGCTTTAAGGTGTGTCCAGGTCTACATGTATGTGGATTCATGTTTAGATTATAATTCTTTGTTGTTTAATGTGATGCTCCTGAACACATCCGGAGAGTATTTATAAAGAAAAAACAAAATAGTGTAATATAACTGGAAGTACTGACTTTTGTCGAAAATTGCCGTTTTGATGATAGTTGACTCAGTATAGGCCTACCGAGGATATAAAGGTAAAAGTATCGATTTCTGATCGAAAACTGGACAATGCACAGCGTATGACATGCGTCAATTAGTCAAACGTAATTTTCGAAACTTATTCACAACAGTCAAAAAGACAAATTTGGGTTGATGATGTTGAATAGGTCTGTTGTGAGCGTGCATGGGGCGTGTAGTTTCGATCTCTGCACATGTATAATGATGTTGTAATTCTATCAACCTATTGAATAAAGTTCATTTTTTATTCATACAATGAAATCGTTTTCACAATGTTCCAGCGAACATATTTTCATAAGGCTGCTTAAGGCAGTAGATTTAAATTGATATTTAGAATTTGGGATCCTCAATTTATTCCCGGAGTTAACTAGATATTACATTCGTTGTAATATCACTACTATGAACAGTCTTCATAACGTTCATATATATATGGTTACGTGATGTTTCTATATACTCATCCCATTACTATATCAATTCTTTTTATTTTCAATTTATGGTAAGTGTATATGCTGTCAATTTCAAGTTGATTCATGTTCTCACGAACTCCTCCATAGACTAGAATAGTCTCTAGAAAAAACGTATAAAGCATCTTTAAATAAATATGGGTTTTTTTAATTCAAAAGTTTGAATGGACAGGATAGTACTACCTCCATAAAAAAATTGTTTGCCCATGTATAAGATGAATTGAACCCGTATTATCAATAATAGGTAAATGCCGAAACGGACGATACCATTCTTCCTTATACAATCATGCCTTTTATAGCCAATAATGTAAACATAAAACGTCTGAAAAATATCATTAGATTCTGTTACCTAGCAGCCACATGTTCACAAGGATGAACCTTTATATTACCCGTGTGATATGATTTCCTAATTAATGCATTGTCGACAGTGAAGAAACGTTATATCAATTGTTTTATGACGTAACAGAGAGCGAATAAAGAAGTCGTGCTGAAACGTCTGGTTGCCATGCAACAGGTGACATGCACATCTGCGTTTATGAAACATATTACAACGCGTATGTGTATCTTATGTGTAATGATAGGATTCGAGATTGATATGATTTATGTTATGAATATACGATTGTTTAATGATTTCGATTTTCTATTGGGTATCGTATCTATAAGTCTTCACACGCCCAAGGTTAAACATAAGCTGTCGTTGGTAATACATGTTATAAGTGTGATAGGTAAACGCTATGAATATGCCACTTTGATTTTTTTTTTCACATATCCACACCTGAACTGAATATGTGAAGAGGTTGGTTTGAGAATATCAAAAAATGTGTTTAATCCTACGATGATCAAACGTTTCAAGCACAACCCGAAAGAATATTTCGTATTCTGCAACACGTTTTGTTCTCAACTGCATAAGCAAGTAATATAAACCCGGCTCTTTGGAGTTCATATTGTACGTGTCTAACGTTTTTGTGTCTAACGTTACACGATACAAAGATTCAGAATATATCACGATGCAGTTTCGGATTTCGTATGCATCTTTTAAACGTTTGGACCTTCTAAACAAACAGGTGACACAACTGACTGTGCATGTGCGAGTTTCGTGTTTTCACATACACAAACCCTTTTGTTGACATTTTCAAACAGGAAACTCCCAGCAAGGTCAAATCGAATAAAACATAGATATAAAGGGGCAGAAACACGTTTTTTGCAAATTTTATTTTTGCAAATTTCCCATTTGTGGCGATAGTTTATGTCATTTGTATTTACTTTAGAGGGTAAAACAATTATCTGTAGAGGTAAAAATGGTGTTGCGTATAAAGCAAACATTGCATGGCGGCCATTTTATTGTGAACACCTTTTAGTTTTCTCGAATTGCAAAAACGAATCCCATGGCTTTACCGAACCATGTACACTCATCTTTTAACTTGATTTCTGAAGAGAGAAGGGTGTTTTACTATTGGCGAAATTATTTTTCAATACATTTCATCGACTTATTTAAGCGAAAAAACGTGCTACTGCCCCTATAAAGCAACAGTGTATCACATCAACGGTAAACTCAATGAGTGACATAGCAGTCAATATTCCCTCCGTTCAGTCTCGGCAGGATCAATCAGATGGGGCCCTCATGTTTATTGACATCGTTTATGGCTTTATTTCCAAGGAGGCCATCATTTAGGGTTCACATTTTTCATACGGTGATCAAGGGTAAAATAGTTCCATGACGTCATTACCAATGTTACAGCTTCACCTTTTGTTTTTGCCATTACGTTCTGAATGTGGTGACGGCGACTCGCTATGCTTGAAAGTCGTGGCATATTTTCCTCAATTTCACGAACTTGGTAATAAACAGAACATTGTATTCGTCGATGGTATCCTATAATCATTATATTATGCGTCATTCGTGCCTGAATATCGATATAAAACCTCGCTCCTGCTCGGTAAATATCAATATTCAGGCACTCGTGGCATAAACATTACACGACATGGACACTGACCATGATGCGACACCTACTCTTAGCTAGGAGCTGTTACTATGACAGCGGGGTACATAAAATTTGTACACCGTGAGACTGACGGGGTACATAAGAAAAAACGTAACGACCGTTAGCCAATCAAAATCGAGTATTTCACTGTAAGGAAAGATAAACAATTTTATTACCCACGTGGTACTTCTTCTTTTTTTATTTCGATATTTTATATACAGGCATGCCATACATGAATGACAATTGTCATGAGAGAGACATAAGTGAGATACACTTGACATTGTTAGGCAGATCATAAACTATGACCGCTTAATATTTAGAGGATATCTGTCTTTTCTTGACTAATCGAGTGAGATAGAAATGTTATATTTTCACGAGTGGCGCAGCCACGAGTGAAAATATATAACTTTTCTACCTCATGAGATGAGATAAACATGGTATTTGTCAAGAAAAGACAAATTTTCTATTTATTATATGACCAAATCTTTGCATATTCACCGAAATAGACTTGCATTTACGTTAAGTCTCCTAAGCAACAATGTGACGTCATGAACGTGTCATGACGTCGAAGCATTGATTTATGACGTCAGGTCATTGTTATATAAGTCACTAGTGACTGATAACACGTTCCATTGTTATTTTCACTAGTGACTGATAACACGGTTTATTTTCATTGATAGATCCCGGTATTTCACCTGCAATCATATAATAAAAGAAATTAATTGATGCGATGTTCCGGTTTAGTTGATAATCATCTACAGTATATGCATGGTGTCATGCATAAAGTATCAACGTTGTTCACTTCATGTACTGTCAATATAGAGGTAAACAAACATTTAATTTTATACATTCCTGAACACCCATATCATCTGACATTCATATTATTCTTTAAAGGGGCAGTAGCACGTTTTTTTCGGTGAAAAAAAGTCGATGAAATGTATATTTGAAAAATAATATCACGAATAGTAGAACATATTTCTCTCTTCGGGAAATTAAGTTAAAAATTAGTGTACATGGTTCCGTAAAACCATGGGAATCGTTTTTATCATTCGAAATAATAAAATGTACGTAATGTTCACAATAAAATGACCGCCATGCAATTTTTGCTTTTAACGCAACAACGTTTTTGCATCTTAGAAAATTGTTTGTGTAATAAGATGTTTTGCCCTCTAAAGTAAATATAAATGACATAAACTATCATAAAAAATGGGAAATTTAAAAAAATAAAATTTTCAAAAACGTGCTACTGCCTCTTTAACAATCCACGTTGTCATCACAAGAATTTTGCTCGGCAACTTTGTTAGAAGTAGCAATCTAGTTAAAACTAGCTGTAATGTCCATCAATACGGACTTAAGCTATTTTAATTCAAATTTTAATATTTTAATATTTTAATAATTATGTACATGAATGAGTGAAAGAAGGATGCCTGGTTATTTTTTTGTTATATATTACGTATGAATATGTTTGTTTACAAAAGTTTGTATGTGTATGATAAGCGAGTATATGTGATGTATGTGTGTGTGGGTCAGTGGGGGGGGGGGGGGGGGGGGGGGGGGGGGGGTTGCTGTTTGAGGTGTATGCTGAATGTGTCTTTTTATACCCCCGACCAACGGTTGGGGGTATATAGTTATACCAACGATTCCGTCCGTCCGTCCGTCCTTCCGTCCGTCCGTCCGTCCGTCTGTCCTTCCGTCCGAAGACAATTTTTGTCCGATCGATTACAGAAAAACTATTCGTCTCATCCTTTTTAAATTTGGTGCATGTCTTCTTCACCACTAGGAGAGGTGCAGTGCAAAGTTTAAACCGAATTGGTGAATTTTTGAATTTTTGGCGATTTTTTATATTTTTTAACTTAGTCAAATTCTGAGCATTTTTTGTCCGATCGATTACAAAAAAACTATTCATCTCATCCTTTTCAAATTTGGCACATGTCTTCTTCACCACTATGAAAGGTGCAGTGCGAAGTTTAAAACGAATTGGTGAATTTTTGAATTTTTGTCGAATTTTTGTATATTTTTAACTTAGTCAAATTCTGAGCATTTTTTGTCCGATCGATTACAGAAAAACTATTCATCTCATCCATTTCAAATTTGGCAGATGTCTCCTTCACCACTAGGAGAGGTGCAGTGCGAAATTTAAACCGAATTGGTGAATTTTTGAATTTTTGGCGATTTTTTTTATTTTTTAACTTAGTCAAATTCTGAGCATTTTTTGTCCGATCGATTACAGAAAAACTATTCATCTCATCCTTTTCAAATTTGGCACATGTCTCCTTCACCACTAGGAGAGGTGCATTGCAAAATGTAACACGATTTGGTGAATTTTTTAATTTTTGGCGATTTTTTATATTCTTTTACTTTATCATAGCTAGAATGAATGAAGCTACTTCTGTATTGTGATTTGTTGACTTCATCATTTTCTTTTTCATGTAACTTTCATCAAAAGCTACTTCTGTGTTCTCGTTAATTTTACTATTTTATATTTCCACTGGTTATATTTTGGGAAAAGTTAAATTTTCTTTCCTTTCAGCCATAAACTGCTTTATATCTCTCACTGTGCCTTCAGGGGTGTGCTTCCATGTACCTGTTGTTTAAAGTCACTCGAATGAATCATTATGATGGACTAATTTCCAAAATAAAGTTGAAATCAGTGGTAATAGCAGTAGTGTATTATATTACCAATACCTTTTCAAGTTACTTTTATTCCTATTTTGACTTAAACCACCTTTTTCACATGAAGATCGAGACTTGTCCTACCATTTTCACAAACAGTTTAATCTTAGCAATTACATTTCAAAGCTTATCAATCCTTAGGTGTGCAGACACCTCTCTCTTTAAGTAAAATAAAAATGTCAAACTTAAACAGTCGGGGGTATTAGTGAGCCACGCTCACTTTTTTGCTTGTTGTTATTGTGTTGTTTATTTAATGTATATTTTATGGAAAAGGTCTCCCGTAACCCTTTTGGGTGGCCGATATGATAAAAAAAAAAAGGTTTTATATTTTATGTATTTGTATTGTATTGGGCGAGACTGTAATAAATAATCTCTCTCTCTCTCTCTCTCTCTCTCTCTCTCTCTCTCTCTCTCTCTCTCTCTCTCTCTCTCTCTCTCTCTCTCTCTCTCTCTCTCTCTCTCTCTCTCTCTCTCTCTCTCTCTCTCTCTCTCTCTCTCTCTCTCTCTCTCTCTCTTAAATATTGAAAAGGAGACTGAAAGAAATGGATTTTTCATAGCGTTTAGAGTTTAAGTGTTAGGCTACTACAGTGCATAAAGTCCGGGGTTCGACAACGTTCGATCGGTCGGGTCATACCAAAATAGAAAATGAGTGTTGTTTCTTGACACTCAGCATTACAAGACAGAACAACGCTAAAACTGGCGCTGGAGAAACCGACTTTACAAAGTACACTGTACTGCGGACATAGAGCATTGTTATAAATTATATAATCTTCACTTCACTTCACACCTCACCATCTGCCATGACACTGTTACCTATCTGAAAGCTAAGAAAACACATACGTTTGAACAGCCTCCAAAATACAGCACCATCTGCCATGACACTGTTACCTATCTGAAAGCTAAGAAAACACATACGTTTGAACAGCCTCCAAAATACAGCACCATCTGCCATGACACTGTTACCTATCTGAAAGCTAAGAAAACACATACGTTTGAACAGCCTCCAAAATACAGCACCATCTGCCATGACACTGTTACCTATCTGAAAGCTAAGAAAACACATACGTTTGAACAGCCTCCAAAATACAGCACCATCTGCCATGACACTGTTACCTATCTGAAAGCTAAGAAAACACATGCGTTTGAACAGCCTCCAAAATACAGCACCATCTGCCATGACACTGTTACCTATCTGAAAGCTAAGAAAACACATACGTTTGAACAGCCTCCAAAATACAGGTGTCGAGTTACCTGTTGAAGTGGTCAAGGACTAGTAAGCACAAATGCGTGCCAAATTTAAAAGTTTGTACACTTACTGCTAGACACATTGTGACTACGGTTGCCTCGAACAAGGGCATTTTGATAATGAGACATCGCCGATGATGCTAAAGTAAGTAAGTGGGCTACATTGTGGTAGCTCTGTTGCGCCATAAGATATAACTTGTTTGGTTCGTACTCTCCGTTACGGGAATAACATTAGTGATTCTCTGCCATACGACGCTCTCGTTCAGAAAACACCAATAGTCAGGCACTTGTATATATATATCGTATATGTTACACATCTCCACGCCTGTCTGCGCCCAGTAAATACAATAGCTGGTTGGAGAACCTTTGGGACACAAGTGTATTGCCGAATTCTCGAAATGTCTTTGCGAGATGTACGAATAATATTATGTATCCGACACCACCGCGCTATGCTACACCCAGTGTTCGTCTTGCAGATTTATGACCTCCTGAGCTACGGTTCAGAACCCTCCCGGCGTCTCCCCCCTACACCCCCTCTCACCCCCCAACAAGCCCGGGGATGTGGGTCCGTGTTTTGCTGCGAGTGTGGGGGATACCCGGGCCACTGGAATGAGGTGAGAGGTCATACTAGCACCCTGTACTATAGCTTCTGCCCTAGCTGTATATACCCTCCTTCCAGCTTGTATCAGTTTATATATCATTTCATACATTAATAACAAGATCTAATATGCAATTGAGCACGCAGCCATTTTAACTTCTTATAAACACTATTCACCCCCTCTTGCTAGCATAACCAAGCTTTTATTTAGTAACGTTTTACCCTTGTTCTCAGGTCAACGCCCACCACAACCCCGTCCCCGTCCCCGTCCCCGCCCCCGTCCCCGTCCCCGTCCCCGTCCCCGCCCTCAATAGTTTCCTCGACCTTCCACCTCTCACACCAACGATTCTTAAGCGGATAGTCGAATTAGCGGCATTTTCCATTTTATGGTCTCTGGTAGAACAGTGTAAAGGGTTGTCGTTGGCACGGTTATCACACCCTATCGTCAGTACCTTAACATCCTCCCGGCTATCGTCACTCCTCCCTTCCCAATATATCACCCAGAGAGCCTATATAGTTGCCACTCCGACGTCACTGTAACATCTCCTCATTCTTTCCACGTGTACATCTATGTGCCTTTCAACTGCTTCCAGCCTCAGTATCACACTTACATCCATCTTACCAATGAATTAATGGGGCAGTAGCACGTTTTTTCGCTCAGATAAGTTGATGTAAAATAATGTCAGCAATAGTAAGACACCCTTCTCTCTTCAGAAAATCAAGTGAAAAATGAGTGTTTGTGGTTCGATAAAGCCGTGGGAATCGTTTTTAGTAGTTCGAAATAATAAAATGTTTTCACAATAAAATGGCCGCCATGCAATTTTTGCTTTATACGCAACATCGTTATTACCACTAGGGATAATTGGTTTGTGTTATAAGACGTTTTACCCTCTAAAGTAAATATAAATGATATAAATTATCATTATAAATGGGAAATTTGAAAAAATAAAATTTGCAAAAGAAAGATGAAAGCACATCCTCGGTCTTCCAGGGCTTAATGGTCTATACCTCTAAACTTACACTCTTCAAAAATAGAAACGCACCGACAAATTCTGAACTGTGTTTGGAAATTGAAAAGGATTTCCTTTACGGAAAGACTTAATCAATTTTATAAATCAACCTCATTCTATGTTGCACAGTAGTTAGGATATTGAAATCACAAATTATAAACAACATTTGAGAATAGATATAGCAGTGGTCAAAGTTTTGAAGCGATACCTTCGTGCTTTCACCAAATGTGCGACTGGGCATGCTCAGACTCATACTGGCCCAGTGTGTCTCGTACTGGCCCAGTTTGTCTCGTACTGGCCCAGTTGTCGAACCCGAACCATATGATTGACACCGTAAATACGGTATAAGTAACATGATAGCATTAACATTAATAAAGTATACTAGGCCTATAACCTCCGTTTCTTAGTGATGCGAGGAAAAATGTGTATCCATTTGTGTTACTTTCAGTCGTCCCTGGATGTATTGAGACGGAATAGTTTGACCACGCCCCTGTATGTGCACACCACGCCCCCTCCCAGACAAGTGCAGCAGTGGACGATGGAGGAGGGAGAGGAGGCGCGTTATGGCGAGGACGCGAGAAGATGGCCAGGTTATGTCACAGGTAAAGCTTTATCTAGGAGGCGCGTTATAGCGAGGACACGAGGAGATGGCAAGGTTATGTCACAGGTAAAGCTTTATCTAGGAGGCGCGTTATAGCGAGGACACGAGGAGATGGCAAGGTTTTGTCACAGGTAAAGCTTTATCTAGGAGGCGCGTTATAGCGAGGACACGAGGAGATGGCACGGTTATGTCACAGGTAAAGCTTTATCTAGGAGGCGCGTTATAGCGAGGACACGAGATGGCAAGGTTATGTCACAGGTAAAGCTTTATCTAGGAGGCGCGTTATAGCGAGGACACTAGGAGATGGCCAGGTTATTTCACAGGTAAAGCTTTAACTAGGAGGCGCGTTATAGCGAGGACACGAGGAGATGGCCAGGTTATGTCACAGGTAAAGCTTTATCTAGGAGGAGCGTTATAACGAGGACACGAGATGGCAAGGTTATGTCACAGGTAAAGCTTTATCTAGGAGGCGCGTTATAGCGAGGACACGAGGAGATGGCAAGGTTTTGTCACAGGTAAAGCTTTATCTAGGAGGCGCGTTATAGCGAGGACACGAGGAGATGGCAAGGTTATGTCACAGGTAAAGCTTTATCTAGGAGGCGCGTTATAGCGAGGACACGAGATGGCAAGGTTATGTCACAGGTAAAGCATTATCTAGGAGGCGCGTTATAGCGAGGACACTAGGAGATGGCCAGGTTATTTCACAGGTAAAGCTTTATCTAGGAGGCGCGTTATAGCGAGGACACGAGGAGATGGCCAGGTTATGTCACAGGTAAAGCTTTATCTAGGAGGCGCGTTATAACGAGGACACGAGATGGCAAGGTTATGTCACAGGTAAAGCTTTATCTAGGAGGCGCGTTATAGCGAGGACACGAGATGGCAAGGTTATGTCACAGGTAAAGCTTTATCTAGGAGGCGCGTTATAGCGGGGACACGAGGAGATGGCCAGGTTATTTCACAGGTAAAGCTTTATCTAGGAGGCGCGTTATAGCGAGGACACGAGGAGATGGCCAGGTTATGTCACAGGTAAAGCTTTATCTAGGAGGCGCGTTATAACGAGGACACGAGATGGCAAGGTTATGTCACAGGTAAAGCTTTATCTAGGAGGCGCGTTATAGCGAGGACACGAGGAGATGGCAAGGTTTTGTCACAGGTAAAGCTTTATCTAGGAGGCGCGTTATAGCGAGGACACGAGGAGATGGCAAGGTTATATCACAGGTAAAGCTTTATCTAGGAGGCGCGTTATAGCGAGGACACGAGATGGCAAGGTTATGTCACAGGTAAAGCTTTATCTAGGAGGCGCGTTATAGCGAGGACACTAGGAGATGGCCAGGTTATTTCACAGGTAAAGCTTTATCTAGGAGGCGCGTTATAGCGAGGACACGAGGAGATGGCCAGGTTATGTCACAGGTAAAGCTTTATCTAGGAGGCGCGTTATAGCGAGGACACGAGATGGCAAGGTTATGTCACAGGTAAAGCTTTATCTAGGAGGCGCGTTATAGCGAGGACACGAGGAGATGGCCAGGTTATTTCACAGGTAAAGCTTGATCTAGGAGGCGCGTTATAGCGAGGACACGAGGAGATGGCCAGGTTATGTCACAGGTAAAGCTTTATCTAGGAGGCGCGTTATAACGAGGACACGAGATGGCAAGGTTATGTCACAGGTAAAGCTTTATCTAGGAGGCGCGTTATAGCGAGGACACGAGGAGATGGCCAGGTTATTTTACAGGTAAAGCTTTATCTAGGAGGCGCGTTATAGCGAGGACACGAGGAGATGGCCAGGTTATGTCACAGGTAAAGCTTTATCTAGGAGGCGCGTTATAGCGAGGAGACGAGGATATGGCCAGGTTATGTCACAGGTAAAGCTTGATCTAGGAGGCGCGTTAAAGCGAGGACACGAGGAGATGGCAAGGTTATATCACTGGTAAAGCTTTATCTAGGAGGCGCGTTATAGCGAGGACACGAGGAGATGGCAAGGTTATATCACTGGTAAAGCTTTATCTAGGAGGCGCGTTATAGCGAGGACACGAGGAGATGGCCAGGTTATGTCACAGGTAAAGCTTGATCTAGGAGGCGCGTTAAAGCGAGGACACGAGGAGATGGCAAGGTTATATCACTGGTAAAGCTTTATCTAGAATGGTCGTTTGATGTTTTACGGACTGACTTAGTCCACATGCAAACTGTAGCGCAAAACAACAGAAATACATGAACATCTTATATACGTCTTATCATTTGATTTCTTTATTCCTAATCACTCAGAACTACATAACGAAAAGTGTCGCTGATTATATTTACATACTCGTATAATAGAAGTTTTTTCTAAAACCTTCCAGATCCAAGAGAAGAGGTCAGACCCCTCCCCCTCCAGGATCCGCCCAAGTCCAAGTTGAAGCGTCAGCTCTCCGAGGATGAGCCGGACTACATGCAGGCCGAGAATCGAACCCAGGACGCAACCATTCCAACCCGGACCACCATACACAACAGACAGGTCCCTGTCCCTCCACCCGTCCCCGTCTTCCCGAGAACCCCACAGCCAGAAAACGCCCAACGGGTGTTCAACTTTAACACGCAGGACGCGGCCAAGGTTCTCCTGTCACCTAGTAGGGATTGCAGCGTACGACCTTCACATCAGATAGATAGAGGTCAAATTATGAATTATGACGACCTCACGGGAAATAGGTCACCGAAAAGGGTCAAGGCCGAGGATGGGTCATCACGTCCTCCAATGTCGCCCCTGGTCCACGGATCTAGGTCAGGCTTCGGTCTTTCGACTCGAAGTAAGCCTCAGGAACCGTCAGTATTCGTGTACCCGGACCGAGAAAACCTTAACGAAGAAGCTCACTATGCACCTTACTATGTGTTTACCAATGAACCAAGACGGATGCCGGACCAAACCCATCCAGAACGAATGCCAATTCCGTATTACCAAGACGCGTACACCCAGAGGCTGCCTGTTGCTCCCGTACGGAGAGGTCCGCCATGCAAACCCTCTCCAGAAAGAGCTCCAAGGCTGGTTCGACGTGAAGTATATTCTGACGTCTACAGTCAGCCCTGGACAAGGCAGGAGGTCTTCCAGAGCTGTTCTACGCATGTCAAGCACCCGCTGCGCAGTCAGAGCAATATGGAGTCGTCGCCGAACAAGAAGGAGCTGGAGGAAATGGAACCCCGGAAGTACAACCATTCCATTTCGAAACCGGATGGTGAAAGAGACATGCGCAGTATTGAGAGGCAGAGGATGTATTACCATAGCAACCTACCTCCTATTGGACAGCAGAGATACGATTTTATGGTGAGAGAATATATACAGTTTGTGTGAACATTCTAATTCAATATATTGTGAAGACTATTGAATATATTTCAAATAATTATATTGACAATCCTTCGTATTTTGGAATGCTATTGTCATGAAAACAATGGTTTGTCACAATATATTGTGGAACGTACTGCATCTAATAACGATCTGATTCTTATGAGACTGTGTTTGTCCTTTATGAGAGAACGAAGGTTATAAAACTGTAAGTATTTACTTGCTTTCGTTCAAGACCGTTCGACAGACCTAGTCGATTCTTACTTTAACCGGATGCAGGTTACTTCTGAAAGTGAAGTTTCATTTTCAATTTGCGAAATCAAGTGATTTATTCGTTTTCCCACACAATACTTCAAATTTGACTTATTTTTCCGTCTCAAAAAGACAAAGAAATAAGAGAATGGGCTTGATGCTATGACAGGAATACTCGTTTCCCTCGTTGTCCACCAGGCTTGCAAATAGTCAATCCGTACAGAATTACATATCTAGTGAGACCATCAATTTTTGCATATGATATTGCTGTGTGAGGACTCGGTTATGAAGCTATGACATCGCAACGATGGGTGCTCACGTTGCAGCAGAACATGGCGACAAATGTTATCGACGTTTTTCAGTGGAGCAGTCAAATCATTCCGTTAAATACTTTTTCACAATGATTCTATGTATTATCAATGGAGGTTAATATTTTTCATACGATGTCCTAAGGGAAAATATCACTTTTCCATGGTGACGTGACGTTATAAAACATGCTATGACGTCACGTTTCGGCTATGGCATTGCGTTCTAAATGCGGCGACGGCGGGTCGCCAGCCTATTGTTGAAAGTGAAGTTTTTGGGTGCTATGACGCCCTATGAGACTTATAATAAATGTCATTTTTCCTGCAGGAAAGGCCAGGATACACGCCCTGCAGGCAACTCTTCAGGGAGATAGAAACCGCAGGTGAGTTCATTGTAAAAATATAACAATGAATTATAGAAACAAACCAACGCAGGTTAGGCAATTGCAAAACAAAACACGACCATATACAGATTAGTTCATTGTAAAATCATCCGAAAACGCAGGTTAAATCGACGGGGGGGGGAAACAAAACAACAACAAAATCGCAGGTCAAATCATGCAAAAAAAAACAACACCGAAGGTCAGTTCATGGGGAAAAATAACAACAAAACTGTATATGTAAGTCAACATTTAAACTACCATGAGCAGAGGGTTTAACATCCATCTAACTAATTAATTATCATTAAAAACTGCTTTATTGTATATTATGTAAATATATATGTATGTATATATGACGCTGCTGTAGTTTCTAGACAGAAAAGAGTTCAAGTTCGTCTTGGAATGAGTCATTATTAACCATTATTTTTTGTGTAGAAGATTAAAAAACATTATTTTTCAGAACCGTTGCGATGCCCGCCTATGCAGAGACAAACTGAGGTATTTGATAGAGCTCCGGGATATCTTCTGACGTCATCAGAGGACTACGACTACTACGTGGTGCCGCATCCTTCCTCACTTCCGGAAGAGACCGGAAATGAAACTGTGTGCATGCAGCCGAGGAGAAGATCCTTGTCATGTTCTAAAAATATCGACAACTCTTTCTCTCCCATGAAAAGGGGATCATCTTCACCAGGGAAAAGACGTCCCAAGGGTGAGTCTTTGTTTCAGCTAACCTGTTGTGATCAATTGCTCACAATGATTCTTGTTCCAAATGTGAGACTGTCAGTATATCTGATGCCTTTTCAAAACGTAACTCACTGGAATTCAGTGCGACCAATCATGGTTCGCTTCTTCCAGTCGATACTCATAGATTTCACCGTAGGCTAATGCATATCCTCTGCAATACTAGCGATATAAGGGATATGATGCGGAATATATATGTTATTAATACTGCATGAAATACCTTCTTCACAATTTCACTGAAGATTGTATCTCAGATTATGGTCCGATATCGAGACGTGGACAGATTCACCTTTCCATTTTGGTGACACTTCCTGTACGTTCTGTTCCAGAATACTGAGGGTCCGGCTTTACTTCACTCAACAACCCAGTCATTACTCCTGACTACTTACATTATCCTTCGCAGCTAATTCGAACGCTTTCTATGTACTTTCCAGGGGAAGTTTTGGTCCGAGTGAACTGCAACGATGTAGCAAGGGATGAGAAGGAACTCTCGGAAAAACTTCAGATCCATACATCGGACGCATCCACCTGCAACTGCCAAAACCTCCAAGCACAGGTTCTGAAAATCGCCGAACACGCCTTCGCTCAAATGAAACGAGACGACACAAGCGCTGAAGCTTTTGTAAGATTTCAAGCAGAAATCATGAAGACTAACCAAATGATAGCCAATGCTTTAAAAACAGCGAACGCTTTGAAAGCTATCTGTGGGAAACATAGAAAACCAACGGGTGTTTTCACTGGAAGTGTTGTTATAGCAATACAGTGCTCAACTCTCGCTTCTCTCGAGACTTTACGAGATATGTACACTTCCGGTGACTTGAAGAAGTATCTCTATCAGGTGTTGATAACAGACTTCCTCCTGAAGGAGCACAGTGTACGATATGTGTTGATGTCAGTGAACATTGATAAGAAGGATTTTGACAGGTGTAGAAGAGAACTAGGTGAGATTTTTTAATCTTTTCTTAGAATTATTTTGATAGCATGCATACCATTTTATAATCGTCATTCTGCTTGACACAAAATGCCAGTCACATAATGCCAATTACACTATTTTAAGTGTTTGAAGTTTCAATAAGACCAACGAACCAAGGCATTTAGAAGTTGGGACTCAAGCAAATATATGCAAATAGGACTCAAATGGAGATTTATCGGAACGTTTATCGGTGTGGTTATTGAGTAACCATCTAATACCTCTTCATTTCTCTATTTTCTTCAGAATCATCATTACTTACACCGACAATACATATATCAACGCCGGGACCAAAGGTGAGAAAATGTTTGGTCACGATGTATTGATGTTTTCTCCACGTTAAGGTTTTGACTGTTTTATTTCTTGCTCTCATGCTATTTCATTTGGTAAATTGGTTTATTATGTACAAGGCGAAAACATGTTCTACGGTCCATATCGTATGCGTAAAGGATGATAACATGATCAGCCTATTGCCGTATTGGGAAACGAAAGTATCCATCCATAATCATCAATAATACAGAGAATACACAATTTCATTTTCAGTTATCACCTCTGAAGAGGGAAACAAAAAGTGTTGAAAACTTGGAAAATCTCCCGGCTTTTCCTCAGTCTCCAGTGCACATGCGCAGTGCCTCCACCCCAGTATTGATGACGTCATCACCCCTGGCTAGTCCCTCGTTTCTCACCAAATCACCGTCCACCCCGACCAAGAAGGAACGCAAGTTCTCCTTCTCGACAACCGATCAACGAAGGAAGGGGAGACAACCCTTCAGGGAAAGAAAACATTCCTTCCCTGGTGATGTGTCACCCCTCCGCGTCGTCCAATCACAGTGAGTCACATGACACTTGCTTTGTTTAGGCCCCTGTAGTTTTAGGTTATTCGTTTGATCTACGTTACATCACAGCAGGGCCGTGTTCAAGATAGGTTTCAAAGTAATCGCTCAATTAGCGATTACTTTTAAACCTCTCTTGAACGCGATTGCTCAATGTAGCGCTAGGTAGCAAGGCGAGCCAACTTCGAGGAATTTGCACTGTGTCGTTCAAGAGAGAAGAAGCGCTCATTGAGCGCTACATTGAACGATCAATGAGCGCTACGAAGCGCTTCATTTTGTTGAACCGCCGGCTGAGTTTCTTCGTTTTCAAGAGACGCAGTAGTAGATTTAAGAGCTTGACAGGTTGTTGTGATAACAGGAACAGGTGTTAGACTGCAGATATCTGCAGAACCCTTTTCTTTGTTCATGCTGCATAGCTCCATGGGTAGTTGTATCCCATCACTCCAACAGTCCCCTGAATGTGTAACCACAAACAATATAGGCCTACGGTTTGTCTATATTTCTATATATACCTTTATTTCCCGTTGCAGTTGTTCCCCGCCGTGTTCCCCGTCCAAGAGAAGCTACACGCCATGTTTCAGCGAGGAGGAGCCCCGGAGACAGCAGTCCTCACCTCGCCTGAGGAAGAGTCTGGAAGATATCACATCCGACATGGCCAACTTCTCTGTTCACCGCTGATTGGTCTCCGCGCACGTCCGTCTGATGAGAGTACGACGTTAATATTGGATTGTTTTATTACTTTGTTGAAGATATGATATAATACCCTTCTTACCTCGATGGGCATACAGGTGGGTTTTTTATGAACCCCGGAAGTTTGTTGAGGTCTTCAATGAAGATGGCCGCCAGATGCTTGAGGGGATCATGCCCCTTTCAACAGTTTCAAAGGCAATTATGTTTTTCTCGCAAAGTTTACAAATGATATCGATGCTCTCTTGTCCAACCACGAATACACAACCAATCATACAGCCTACGGCTTCAACTTACTGGCGGACCCGGAGCAGAGTCGTTTCTCTGTTCATGTACTATATATAGCTACAGGGCGAACCCACATTCGTATGCTGTCGTTTGATCATGGTTTGTATATTTGGGAAATGTGTAGCGCATCGTGCAAATGTGGCAATAGTTGACAGGATGCATTGTTTTCTGACAAGCACTTCGCCATCCGAGTGGCGGGGGTAGGGCACGATAAAGTGAAGCTGCACGTGCGTCACGATGAAATGTACATACATACCAATAATTAGTCAATCCCTGCTTTCAGAAACACGACACTGAATCCCTAATATTACACACCCTCCCCGCTTACAATGTGAACAATCTGCCCCCCCCCCCCCCCCCCCCCCCCCAGGTTTTTTCTGTGGACCACCTTACAAAGTTAACAACCCTGTCCTCTCCCCCTGCCCCGCCCCTGCATATAGATAGTTCACGATTTTGTCTCTGATACCTGATCACACCGGTTGGAAAGTGCTTGGAAACTGTTGATTCCTTTATTCAAAAAGGCAAAAGGCAAACTGGAATTATCCGATCTGATATATCGTCCGAATCCTAAAAATTTAATTAGCTCATGTTTAAAGCATATTTGTGTTGATTTAATTGAATTAGTTTTCAATTATACAGACATTATTCTGTATTTAGAATTAGAGAAGGATTGTTTTTTCGCCTAGGTGTGGTTTTGAACATTTAAATACATAATATTGTGTTCCACCGTATGCGTTCCAAAAGTCGCAGATTAATGTAAATATAGACAGACACAGACAGAAGATCTTTATTAACAACTTGGGCCTTTAAGACCCCTCATTGGCAGCTTCAAATTCCATTTAGGGTGTGGGTACGTGGCAATGGGGAAGAACAGACTTATATAAATACTTACTACGTTTTTCATTACAGGAGTTGATATAGAATATCATTAACTCTGGCGAACCAGGCATAGTTTGTAAAGTCTATCAAAACGAGTAATTCGGGTAACTTAATGTGCGTTGTGAATTGTTTGGTTATTTCATATATTTATTTTAATATGTTTTCTTAGTTCACTCAAAATAAATTTAATATATACTGTACATATTTAACCTTTATGTGTTCAAATGTGACCATCTCCGTATCAGCCGTTTGCTACTTAAAGGGACACTTCGTCGAGAATAAACATGAGTCTTATCTTTATCTCACTAAGCTGATTAGAGGGTCTGCCAACAGTTACGCTTTGCTTCACTGTCTACATGTAGAAGTTTTTATTACCAATTACGTCAGTTGTCTGAAATTCGATGTCTGTGACTTGTTAGCAGACATTTTAATCAGCATAGGTAGATACACATGATCTGATTTTTATTTTCGACGCAGTGTCCCTTTCAATAGACGTTTAACAGATCTCTGTATCCAAGATGTGTTCTATTGTAAAGTGTACATTGTATTTTTATAATTTTGTATTATGTAAACAGGAATGTATTAATGTCATGAATTGAATTTAATCGAAAACATACCTTTGATCTCTTCCAAGCATTTAGTATTCAAGAAACATTGATAAAATCATATGTTTGATTTAAATTTTAATTTAATGAATATCCTTGGATATGTAACAAAATCACCTTCACTCTTCAGGAGAGATTGTTATGTTTTATTTATGCATCTAATATTATTCAAATGATTCTGTTATTTATCTTTATGAATTGAAATCCCATGTGTGCAAACATATTTTTCTACTATTTATTTGAATTTCTTACCAAAATAGAATAAAATGTTTTGTCTGAAATTCGTTTTACGTTAAATTGTTCTTGGTGTTTTGTGGGACATGAGACGGATGGGCGGGGTCGTCAATCAATAGGTAGACAGTCAGAGAAGCGCCCCTAAAATCATTACATCGATGTTACAAAGGCAAGGTGAAGTCCAAAACATATTGCTATATATAAGAGTTTATTTGCTGATTTGCTGGTTCCATGACTTGATTATATTAAGACACATTCTTCTACAAAATATAACCATAATTAGCAGTTTCGTATTTTGTATTCTACCTCTTTAAAGGTGCTGTAGCACGTTTTTTGCAAATTATTTTTTCTAAAATTTGCCGTTTGTTACAACAGTTTAAACAATATATTGTTACGTTAAGGGTAAAACATGTCATGTAATAACAGACAATTTTGTGGAACTCTTCAGTGTGAGAGGTAGATATGTAGGTCAAATGCGATTTTTAGAATTCAGACAGCAAGATGATTGACCACTCATTGCTTAGGGATAGGGGGATCAAAATAACACTAATATTTCTTTTGCCTACTGGGGCCTGTATTGTCGAAAATAGGCGACTAGAAACCACCTTAAGTTGCCAATCGAGCCCCTTAAAATTCAAAAAATTAAAGGAATGTAACGAGGTGAACACCCCATGTCCAGTTGAAATTAAATTTCTGAATGTTGTCACAATATTATTCTTCAATATCAAATACCAAGTCACAGCCAATGCATTTTTCTTTAAAGTAATAATAGTAATGGATGGTATTTATATAGCGCACATATCTCTACCTTGTGGACTCAGGGCGCTTCCAACATTATAACCCTGGTCTAACCTGGGCTGCCGTAGCGCTCAAAGGTCACCTCCTCCACATCTTACACCAGGTACCCACTTACTGCTGGGCGAACACACCAGGTCTCCCACTCACTTCTGGGTGAACATGTTGAATAAAGTCACTTACCAGGATGACACCATAAGTCTTTTCACTCATGTCTCAGTGTTGGGCAGGGAATCACCCTTCAAACTCCCAGTTAATTCAGCAATGAAGCGGGTAACCCACGCATGCGGCATGTCACGCCAATTGTTGCTGAACTTCACTGATAGCGGTCGACTGAGCTATGCACAGGACCACGTGCACCACACAAAAAATAAGCCATAAAAACATTTTTAAAAATCCAATGCCTATTTACAAAAATATGTATTTTCAAAGCTTTAAATATTAACATATTGCTGAAGTGAGCCCATCAAATTGATAGAAAGATCGCTTGAATTTTTTTTCTTATGGAACATCACTTAAAATATCTACCCCGTCAGCTAAAAGTGACCCAGTTTTAAAGCCACTTGGTGCAAGCGATCACGCAAGAATTATAACATGACCGATACTTTTTCGACAATAAAGGCCCCTGACGGTACCACTGGGCGAGAACAAAATGTAAGCGCATACTTTTCCCTTAAAAAGTGGTGTAAAAGAGGGGCTGTATTCATTATATAGAGTTTAACGTGTACACCCAACTTAAATAAGCCCACACTTGGCTATGAGATGTAAAATACCGAATTTCATAGAGTGTCAGAGAGCTATATACGCTTTACTTTTTTTAAAAACAGTTAATAAGAATAACGTTTTGATTCAGATACAATGTTTTCAATGGCGAGGTCGAACAACTTGTTCCTATTTAGTTGTGAAATCGTAAATTTTCACAACTTCAGTAAACTCAAGCCAGCATGTGAAAAACATATTTATTCTCAACTATTCTCTGAAAATTGTTTGCGAAATTTGAATTTGAATGAATTGAATTCTTGGCATATATATACGTACTCATCAAACTGTTTGATCCACTATTCCCTCAGGAGTATTATTTAACCATTGGTTACATTTATTTACCTTTTTATGAGAGTACTTTATTTTAAGAACGGCGTGCTACAGCGCCTATAAAATTGCATACTTTGGATCATCATTATAGACGTTCATTATTATTCATCATTATTCATTTCAATTATCAGATTTTGACTTGCAGTCCATTTTTATCAACAGTGTGCTGTCGAAAACATTAAAAACAGCCTCATTTTTTTAAATAACATTAAAATCAGCATCAAATAACTCCGTGTCCGTAACATTTATTTCTAATATTTTATTGTCTCTGCAAGTTTCATCACATTTGTAGTATTTGTCACTTATTTTCTTTAGAGGACTTTGAAATTATTTCTGTAGACTCATTGTTGATACTGTATTTTTATCATAAATAGTTGATGACATAAGGCAACATCGATTTACAGAAATAAGTTTCTACTTTAATTGCATTCTAATTATGGAGGAACATAATAATTTTGCTCCGATTGATTTTAAAAAAACAGACTTTAGTAAAATTAAACAAGTTTTCCCTGTTTTTAGACATAACTACAACAGAAAACATCATTTTGCAGGGGGAAAAGATCCGTGGCATGCACTATTCTTTTTTAATCTTAAATAAAAACATATTCAGCTTGCATTTCGCAATTACAGCAATTTTTCATTTATTTTGATTATTGGTTAGAAACCTCTTTAATTGATTTCATGTCGTCAGTTTGTTCTCTCGCTTTGAAGAATTGTCAGTTTAGCCGCGATTACGCAAACGATCTCCAACGAGTTATTAGAACAGTGCAAAAAGTTCATTCTCGAGTGGAAATGTGTTTTTAAAAATCTTTCTTATCTATCTTATCTTATATATATATATTCAAAAGTTAAAAAACACACAACACCAATAGACTCCTACTAGTTTCCTACACAATGAAACTAGTAGGAGTCTATTGGTGTTGTGTGTTTTTTAACTTTTGAACATATTTGACTGTACACCAGACCAACTCAATGTTTCTGATATATATATATATATATATATATATATATATATATATATATATATATATATATATATATATATATATATATATATATATATATATATATAATGGGAAAATGTCAAATACAAGGGAGGCAACTCCTGAAACTTGAATGTTTGGTTTAGTCTTGAGAGGTAAATTATTCATTCAACCCAGAGGATATTTACATAACTTACACCGACTGGGTTATAGACTAGTTTAGTTTCAATATTTCAAACAATAACATTCCAAACTGCACAATCGAAGCTATAGATGGTACAACCGATATCGAAATGTGTCATTTAAGGTAGCTAACTCTTTTAACCTTAGGTGTTTGGAATGCAATAGAGGCGGTTATTAAAGCGTTATAAAATCCCCAAGATCTTGGTGTTGCGCGACAGAAGGCGACATATAGAGAATCTCACCCTAGTGTCTTCTGATATCAAATATATCAACACGAGTTGATCAAAGTAACAAATATCCGAGATTTGATATCAGAAGATACGAGGGTGAGATTTTATTTATCATTCAAAATCATTCTTTATAATTATCACAATTATAAGCCAAAGACTGACATATCTGAAACACACAACTGTCATTTAGCTTCTTCAGCAGTGATCTCAGTGAGTTCATAGCATTGTGACGTCATAAGCATTATGACATCATAGTATTGTTACGTCATCATCATTGTGACGTCATAGCAATGTCAGCAGTGTTCTTAGTGATGCAAAAGCTTTGTGATGTCATTAACTGATGATGTAATAGGATTATGAAGATTTGATTGTAGCGATATCTACAATGTAGATATCGCTTGTAGATATCGTTTGATCACCGGAAACTCTACTGTGGGAGCCAGTTTTGGATGATAAAAAGCATTTACTGACATCGACGTAAGACACGACCCTTTCAAGAAGGAGCTTATTAGGGCGGAAGTGAAGTGTTTTTGACCGAACACGTGAGTGATCGCTCAGTAAAGGCAACATTATCCATAACCATATTAATGATTAGATCCTACTCAGTTGACCACTATTAGTGAGGCTCAGCAGGGTTACTGATCTCCAGATGGGTGACCCGTTTCATCGGTGAGTAATGTCGAAGTTTCTGGGGATAATCTCTCGCCCATTCTGAAGTAGGAGTTGCGAGACTTGTGTTGTCTCCTTGGGTGAACGGGGTAGGGCTCATGCAGTACCAACTTCCCTCGCAGGCCATAATGAACTCGCGCTATGATCCATCACTGGCTAATTCAACCATTGCTGCATTTCCATAACTTGTCTGTGCTGCTCCTTAACTTCATAGTGCGCTCGGCTACGCTAGCACAGAAAAGTGAAGGGAAATCAGCAAGGCTTAAATTAGCCAGTGATGGAGACCGGCGCGAGTTAATTAGGACTTTTTGTTGGAAGTTGCAGCAGTACAAGTGGGTACCTGGTTTGACAGCGAAGGCATTGTGTAGATTATCCTAATAGAACGAGACAGACGGATTCATGTCCATACATCATATATATCACATTATCACATACTGTAGATGTTGTTTATTGAGCATGAGCAGACAATGTGACTGGACAAGTGTGTGATATAAACTAGTTATCATCATAGGCCTACGTTTATTTCATGTTTCAGATTACATTATGATTGGTCTCACTACATATGGTACATTACGCCTTTTGTTATCCAATGATGTAGTTTTTAGAATTAATATGATGTCAACGTACGTTTTTACATCATTTATAATCTTGATAAGATCATGAGGAATAAAGTCGTCAAAATCGTAAGGAAACAAATTATATATGAAACACTATTTCATAACTCTAATGTGTGATTGGACTCAATCAGCATATTTTCTTGATATTTAATCAATGGTGCACATTTTTTTTTTTTTAAACATTCGTAAGAAAATAAAAACACTTATTTCAATTAACCTTTTCTTTATATTGACCGAAATTTTGGACAAATATCAGAATACATCCAGTCTTGTGAATAACAAATCTATAATCCCCGAACCGAGAATAACTTGGGGATTCTCAAGCCAGGCCACACCCACTGGGATAAAGCTAATCCAGTTATAATTACGTTACAAGTTGTCCTCCGATTCATCTGTCCGTTGCGGCAACTCCCCGCAATCTACAACAGGGCTCGTGGAAGCTAGGCGTTCGGCTCGTGCAGCTCGTGCAACTGTCAATCAATCCGCACGTGTTTCGGTTGTCACGTTCGCGACATTTTGCATGGAATGAACATCAGTATGTCGAGGTCATGGTTGTACAAGAATACATTCAGGTTACTACAACGGTGCCATATTTATTTGTTAACAGAAGTCTAAAAACTGATTTCTCCGCTTATTGTCAATGAAAACAGTGTGTTGTGTTCCTGCGACGTGTTTCAGAATCATTTCATATATAAAATGTAGATATTAAAAAAAATATTCAAATTTTTTCTTGGTATACTTTCTTTTGAGCAGGGGTATATGTTCAAATACATGGGGTGCCGAAATTGCTATTTTTCAAGGTTTTTTGGACATGATGTTTGGTATTTAAGGTAAACTTTTATGAAATATGGAAATTATGTTAGTGCAAAATAACTTCGGCATAATGTATCTTCTTAGACCTGGAATTATGACGCATCGTTGCTGTAGGATGTCATAAAACAAACCAGAAGTTATATTTCACTCTTACATCGCACCTGGTTAATGGGAAGATTCTATAACGACGATTTTTTAAGAAGGTAAGGTTATATATAGAAACAGTCTAGTTAAAACTAGCTGTAATGTTATACGTCCCCTAAGTCAGAAACGCAGCGAGGTACGAGTGTTAGGTTCGATCTGATTTCAATGAGATTGATATAGAAAAGAGTAAACATCAGATGGGTTTGACTGGATCAATCTTCTTTAATACGATGAGCTCATTTCGACCATTCTATCGGTCCGGTCATATGCTTTCTAGTCGCTAGTTTTCGTAAAGTAGAAGGGACTGGATCGTCGACTTCATATGCTTTTTAATCCCTTATACTTTACGAAAACTAGCGACTAGAAGGCATGTGAAGTCCACGATCCAGCCCCCTATTTAAAGCATATGAAGTCTACGATCCAGCCCCAGTATATACTATGCGAAAACTACCGATTTTAAAGCATATGAAGTCGACGATCCAGCCCCTTATGCCATTTTATTAACCTCGTAAGAAATTAAGCATCAAATTTGCTTTGCTTGTCTGATAGCAAAACATTAACTTGCCTAACAACAACGGTAATCCACGGGGCGTCATTTAGCATTACCTGTGCCAGTGTGATGCCAAGAAACTATTAATATGTAATATGGTTACAACTTACATCAACTTGTATATATTCATATTTGGCCCAAAGTATTATTCTCGCATACACGTAAATCTGACCTGATGACATAGATTATCGATAGCTTTCCCTCCAATGATACACATGCATGAAAGTTCCACCCTAAATGCTATTGGGATATTGACCTGTAGACCAATATGTCTGTCAACCTGACATTCTTGTGAGCTGCCCTGTATGTTCACGATCACGTGACACGCAATGTGTGTACATTTCCCAGACCGTTACTTCATAACGATTTCAAATAATTAGAGCTTTAAAAAGGCGTACCTTGGTCGAGTTCGCTTGCTATGATTTTTAAGTAATTGCTATAACGATTGTTTATTAACGAGTCTACGAATAAGACATCTCGCTACACGACAGTCATATACAGCTTGAGAACTGTTCTACATGCATGCAGTTATGTTTGGGTGCAATGCTACACTGAATTTCAGCTCAGTACCACATATATGATGACTTTCGGCTTACATCTAGTTACGATTAGCAACTCACTGAAGTCCCTAGAAAAAAAAACAGCAATGAAAACATACATTATATAATTATTTAACGCCCAGTAACCTTAAGTATGTATATATGCGGAAGAAAATGGGCACCACTGTTAAAAACATTGCAGCGATTTGTTTAAATATCATCATCAAGTTAACTAAGTGGATTAACCGTTAACGGTTATACATTTTACATTATACTCATCTTCCGGAAGAACATTAAGAACGTGAAAAAGCATCCAATGTATTGTTATCTTTTCTAAAACGTTGTATTTTAAAACATGAAGTTAAATTTGAAAGATTTCATAAAAGTGACTTTATCATCCACATATTACACTGATATATACTTTTCCTATACAGAACACCGACTTAATTGGTGTTTTTATTGATCAAGTTAAGGATTAAGTATCAGACGAGCAAAAGCAAGTTTGATGCTTTATCACTCACGAGTTATCAAACATTTCATGGGCAGTGAGCGAGCTCAGTTTGCTGGTTATAACTCGCCAACACAATCCAGTAAGTAATGACATGGAAACTGAATATATATTCACTGTTTCTGACCAGTTTGTGAAAAGACATAAATCTTTAATTTGTTGTTTAAACATTAACTAAAGAACTGCCTTTCGCCAACATCTTGATTTAACCAAACATAAGACAGTCCGCTTGAAAATAAGTTAGTTATTAGTTTTCCTTCTAAATCAATAATTGGTAACGGTGGTTACCGATTCTCGGGCTTTCTAATAATTTTGATAGTTTAAACACTCTCATTTGAATGTCAATATGCATACACTGACGATCTCTTTGTACGACTTTATGTGAAGAAAATTTTATAATTATTTTTTTCGTTGACATTTCCTATGACTTAGAATACACTTGCAGCCACAAGAAGGATGACATCTGTTTTTATTCTTTGATAAATAAATTAAAGCTCTGCAAAATTTAAATTAGTAAACCAATTTTCACAGACAAAATGTTGGTCTAGTTCGGTCAATGAAAGCCTGTCTAATGGGACGCAGCGATTGAAAGAGCCTCGCCTAACGAATCGATGTAAGTTGTCGGCGTATCTAGTGTCAGCTGATAGACAGGGCGTTGTGTTTATCTATCTCTACCTACCTCAGATCAGTGGAGAAAGTTGTTGCTATTTTTTTAAAGAGATGAGCAATACTAATCATATCCATGTACCGATATACACTGTGCAATATACAATTATTTTTAACAATATATCGCAGCTGTAATTAAAATATATGCATGATCGTAAATATATATTGTTCAAATATCAAATCTCAGGTTTTGATATACATTATTAATTGACTATCAATGTTATGGCACGTATATGGTATTTATTACCCATATGGTTGAAAATAACCGAGTTGATATAATTGATATGAGCACATGTGCACATATCACGTTTGCCTAGCAACGATTGTTTCACCGCGGCTTCCCGTATTTTGTCGTCTGTGACGTCATAAAACGATTGTTCGTTTGGAGAAGTGGGCCGCTTTCTGCCTATTTTTACGCGAATCAAATTGAATATAACGGGTAATAAAGAAATTATTACACTCGAAAGTGTGTCATATGACACACTTCCTCGGGTAATAATCTCTATTTACGGCCTAGACAGCTGGGCCAATATGGGCAAACTGGGCCAATACGAGACAAACTGGGCCAATACGAGACAAACTGGGCCAATATGAGTCTGAGCATGCGCAGTCGCACATTTGGTGAAAGTCCGAAGTTTTGACCCATGATATCTGTTCACCAATCTTGATTTTAATTATTATTTCAATATAAATGAGATGGTTAGTGTTGTGAAAATAGAATGAAAAGAGGTCAATTAATAAAATTGTCATTATTTAAGTAGTTCCGTATTTGCCGGGTTACATGTCATCGGTCTGTTGTATTGACTCGACTTCGTCTCGGGCCAATACAACGGGCCTCGGACCTGTAACTGGGCCAATACGGAAATACTTAATCAATAACATTATAGTAATACAGGCTTGCAATACGGTTTCCGTGGTGGATTTTCGTATTGTACGGTGAATTCCGTATTGCACTGCTGACGGTTCTACTTTCTCTTCGGCACATCTCGAAATTGTCCGTACTTTTCAATGTTTTCCCAATTCAATCATCGAAATGTATGTTTTAATAATACTGTTAGTAATTTTTCAGTTTATTAAAGTATCAGCTTGGATTTAGACTCGAATTATCATTTACAAGGCAGAAAAGCGCCAAGCATGCTGCATGCTGCGTCATTGTGATGTCACAAATGTTTTCTATTGTGACGTCATATCCATGGTAACATCATTCGAAAGAAGCACGACTGACGGAAATCTGAATGTGGTTTCTAATTTTCATTTCTTTGAAATTAAAGGATTCTAAAGCAAATTCGATGTTTTAATTGTGTTAACACTCTACTGCGCCTGACAAATGTGAAAATAAAAGATATATATATAAAAGATTTCAAATCATGAGTCGTGCTGGCCAAGCAACCGTCCGTGTATCAATACGCAGCACGTCGTCCCAGTAAATTTATGCAACTTTATTTGTTTGCCAATTTTCTAAGAAGAGGGTATATACTAAATATAGAACATCATACTTGTGCATTTGGATCGTTTGTATTGAACTCGAAGCTGTCATGGAAGCATTGTGACGTCATCATGATTGTGAAGTCATAGCATTGTGATGTCATTAATTGATGATGCAAAATCATTGTGATGTCATGTAGCTTACGCCAACGGCATTGTTCAAAAGCTGCTGTCAAAACGATATCTCCTAGGAAATATCGCCTGATCTCATACAAGCGATATCTCCTGTGGAACCCAGTTTTGAATGATAAAAGTAATGTTCACTGTTGCTTGATAGGCAGTTTATTTCACTGCTAAATCCCGGTATTTCATTGCTCGTCATAT